>APFE031195374.1:2731-32381 GCA_000404065.3 Pinus taeda | reverse complement strand
AGGCTTGACTTGAGCTAAGCCCTAGATGGACTTCTAGCTTCTGCAAAAAATGAACTATACTGGAATACCATTCACAGGTGGCTAGATTTTTAGCCAAAGGTTGATTCTGCTCTTGCTCTTCTGTTGCTTCCTCTGTCTGCTCATCACCTGAATTTGAACCCATGAAATTGATGTCTAACAAACTGCAATTTTCCTCCGCCATAAGTTTAGCCAAGCCTTGGCCTTTGAAAATCTTAGTGGGCTTCACCTCTATGTTAAACTCTATGAATTTTGCAATCCATTTAGCTCTCTTTCCATCAATATTTGGCTGAGTTAAGACATCTTTTACTGAGGCTAAAGGTACATATGCAACCACTTTGGAATGCAGAACATAAATTATGAATGCATTTAAATATTTTATGATATCATAAGCTTGTTTTTCAATAAGGTCATACCGCAGTTCAGCATCCTTAGAGTTTTACTGAAAAAGGCCATGGGGTACTCTACGCCTTCATTATTGTTCTATAGCAGAACTGATGCAAGTGTATCATAAGAGGAGAAAGAGAAGATATAAAACTCAGTGTAATCTAGGCTGATTAGAGTGGGACCTTCCATGATAGCTTGTTTGATGGATTCAAAAGAGCTTCTTGCAACATCTGTCCATTTTATTTCTAATCCTTTCTTCAGCATGGAATGTGCTTCACTAGCTCTGCAAAGTTTGGAATGAACCTCCTTACAAAGTTAATCTTACCCAGGAAGGATTGAATGTCCCTTTTTGACCTTGGGATGGACAATTTCTGAATTGCTTGAACTCTTGCTGGATCAATCTTCATACCTTCGGCATAAATAATATGTCCTAGAAGTTTGCGTTCTACTAGAGCAAACTATGACTTCTTTGGATTCACAAAAATTTCGAACTGTATGCACTTTAGAAACACCTTATTCAAATGTTTCAAATGGTCCTTGTGCGTGCTGGAAAAGACTATTATGTCATCAAGATAGATAAGAACAAACTTTTCCTTCTCTCCCACAAAGGCTATGTCCATGGCCCTCTGAAAAGTAGCCCCAACATTCATCAGCCCAAAAGGAATCTTGGAGTACATGAAAGTGCCCCAAGGAGTAGTGAAGGCAGTATTTTCCTGATCTTCTAGATTTACAACAATTTGATTGTAACTTGAAAATCCATCTAAGAAAGACATGACTCTAGCCCTTGAAAATTTTTGTAGCAAGTGTTCCATCTTAGGCAGGGGGTAGTTGTCTTTTTTAGAGAATTTGTTCAGATTCCTGAAGTCAACACAAAGCCTGATTTCTCCATTCTTCTTTCTTACTACCACAAGGTTAGCTATCCACTTTGAATACCTTAGGGGAACTATGATCTTGGCATCCAACAACTTCTTGATTTCTTTCTCAATCAAAGGCAATAAGAGAGGGTTGATAGGTCTTAATTTCTACTTAAAAGGGATGGTGTTATTTTCCAATGGAATCTTATGTTGAATGATGTTTGTGCCATAGGTCTTAAGGTCACTGTATTCCCAAGAAAAAAATATCAACAAATGGCTTCATCAGGGTGTAATACTTAGAACTCTGGGCAGAAGACAAGTGAGTGGACATATTTATGTACTTCGGACAGGTTGGACTCCCTATATTATGTTTATGAACAACATACTCATTTTCCTTTTTGGTAGGCTTATAAGGTACATCGTTATGATCAAACAACTTCTCTATAGGCACCAATCCTTTAGTTATATGGTTACTAGGCAGCTAGACAATGCTTTGCCGACCAATCTCACCCTTCAGCTTGGACTAGTTGCATTCTTCCATGGTTTTGTTTTCTTGGTCAATGTGCATTTCAGAAAATTCATCAACGACTTGTAAAAACCTATTAATTTCATCATCATCTTCAAAAACTTTCTAGTATTTGACATTGTCAGGCAAAGATGGTCTATATTTCACTTGAACTTCATAAGTCAATTTAGGAGGAAAAGGAGGAATATACGTGCTAGCAGACATAGCAAGGGAATCAGAAAGTTGGTTCTTCACTCTTGGGATGTAAGAAATGTTGAAAATATTAAAAGAGTCCTTGAGCTTCCATACCTCATCTCTGTATGCTTTCAGCCTTGGATGCTTTACTTGGAATGTTTTTTTGACCTGCTGAATGATGAGGTCTGTGTCTCCAAACACTTTCAGACCTTTGATGCCCATTTCTTTAGCAGTGTTTAAGCCCAGTATCAAGGCTTCGTACTATGCTATGTTATTTGTGACCAGAAAATTTAATTTGAAAGACAAATGAATGCATTTCTGTGTTGGGGACACAAGGACTACACTTGCCCCTACAGCTTCCTTAGAGAAAGATCCATCAAAGAACATGTCCCAAATCACTGGGCCTTCTTCCTCTGTGATCTGGCAGATTGGATTTTTAAGCTACGTGGAGGCTAGCTGGGATTCTTAAATCTGAAGAATGCAAGCTCCAAATTCAGTGTCAACAGCATAGATGGGATGATTAGTGGGATTCTGTTCATCACTGATGATATAAGCCAACTGAGCTTCTCTGTATAATCTCCTGCTCTCACCTCCAAAAACTGGGACAGTAGCGTAGGACAAATTATTTTGTAATGTTCCACCTAATCTCTTGATCCAACCTATGGAAAGAAACATGCCAAACTTGGGGGGTACATCTGCTACCAGAATATCCATCATCATGCTCTTCATGGGCAATTGAGACAAAGTAAGGGCTAGGTCCTTGATTAATCCCAGACATTTTACTTTTCTAGAGTCAAAAGAAAATAGGTCATGATAAGGCTTGGTAATGTCAAGACCCAACTCATCCATGATAGCCTTGGGCATTAGACTATGGCTGGCTCCAATGTCCAGAAGGTAGTTGTGAAGGATTTTGTCATGAACAGTCAGAGAGACATAGAATGATGGAGAGTTGTCATCATAATTTTCAGTCATTGGGCTGAGAACAATTGCTGGTTTGTCATCTTGCAGATTTACATAGTTGGTGCAGGCTTGGATGAAATTAGGATCAAGGGCCTCGAGGATAGATCTCTTGAAGGACTCATTCTTCACTAGTTCAATCAGAGGTATAGGTATTCTTAACTTTTGAATTTCTAATTGAAAACTGAAAGGAGGAGTAGACTTGTCAAGGCCTCTTACCTCATGAGGTGGAGCTTTGAGGATGATGGGATCAATTACCGGTTGCTTCTACTTATTAGCTTGTTGTACTACGTGGACAACAGCTCTTTGAATAGGAGTTTCCTTGGCATTATTCATCTTTAGGCTCAGATTATATCTGTGCTGATCAAAATTTTGCAGAACAGCTTCACAATCCCATTCTTGGTTGATTTGGTCATTGAATAATGACTTTTCATAGGTAGCTGAGGTCAAGAAGGAGGCACTGCCTTTGTCTTCCAGACAATGGATCTCATCATCTTCTTCAAACTGCTCTTGTTCCATGACTGCATTTTGGAAAGGGGTCTTCACCCTTTGGTCTTCATTGGCATCTTTGCTTCTTTGTAAAATATGCAACTACTCATTAGCTCTTCTATATGGATTTGGATTTATAGGAGAAAAGGTATTAGGAAATCTTGCTTTCCTGGGGTGTTGCTCAACCTTTAATTTGGAGATTTCAGAGGCTAATGACTCTATCATCTTGGTCATTTTATCTCTGAATATGATGAAGACTCGCCCCTTTGTCTCCTTCTATCAACATTTCCCTTGAGCTTCTCTGTAGCCACGATGTTTAACTCTACTTCCAAGTTTGCATCTTGCATATTAGCCAAAGTAGCACATCACCTCTCCCTCAACAGTAGACATAAGTTAGAATCAAAGGCACTGGCATAGGTGAGCTTAGTAGAGGTAGTGGTGGGTTTTACTTCAGCGGGTACTTTTTTGTACATGTAGTTAAATGTCCTATTGAAATTAGACAACAGCTCACCATTTTCCCTCTTTAACTTCCCAAAATCGGTGTGGTAGTAGAGTAGATCCTTCTTATCCCCCCAATGCTTTAGGAATGCATCATAAAAAGCCTCAATATCTGCTATAGATCTTGGGGTTAGTTCTCTGAACCATTTCCTAGCCTCTCCATCTAGGTTTTGGACAAAGACTCTCATTCACACATCATCTTCACTAATGTCCAGGTTATCAACATAGCTATAGAATGATTCTAGATGTTCCTTAGCGGTAACTCCTCCAGTCCCGGTGAACTTAGGCCTATACTTCTAATATTCTCCAGTAAGCATGGCATTCAAAGGAGTGGGAAGTACTAGAGGTCCATACCTAGCAGCTATGATTCTTTCTATTTTGGTAGGTTGTGGACCTGCCATAGCTGTGGTAGCTATAAGGGTACTGGAAGTCTAAATGACAAAGGGTTGAGGAGTGAATGATAGGACTAAAGGAGTATGATGGATAGGAGGAGAGGTTTCCTTTGGGCTTGCAACAAAAGGAGAAGCTAAAGAATAAGAAGCTTTATGAATTTTTGAGATTTTTTCTTCACTGCTAGTATTAGATGTTATACTCTCAACATGTATTTGTTCTATTACAGGATTTTCTTGAAGAGATATAGAATATTGTTTAGATTTACTTGAACCTGATGCTCCTTTCTGCAATACCTTTCTTTCTTTGATGATTTTTTCAGGGTCAAGTACCAGATCAGATTGTGACTTCTGGGGATTTCTTCGAGTATGCCTCACAAACTGAGCTAGAACTATGAAGTGGAGTCGCCAAGAGGTTCGTCCTCTAGTAGAGTCTCTAGATAGATGATTACAATCGAAAAAGTGCCCAAACTTTGTCTATTATCAAAGTTGGGTATGTGTCATCTCCTAGGGAACCTGAGCTTCAGTCTCCTCTCCCCGGTAACGGCACTAATTATGTTATCACTCCAAGAAGCTCTCCTAGGTTGTATCTTAGAGATGCCTGGTAACATCTAAGTCTTCAATATTGTTCTCTGAACTATTGGAATGGATGATGGTTTGGATCAAGTCAAATGATTATTTCAACTCTGTTTTCACTGAAGACAGGCATGAACACCCTCAACTTTACAAGGCTTTAGACCATTAATGCTCAATAGTTTGTAGACTCAATGGATAGATGGAGAATACTAACTATACTAGTAGATGCATACATAAACAAATATGAATGGCTAGCTACACGAAGTAAATGAAACTTGCAAATCTAATTTATTAATGTAGAGATAAGATGACAGTTATCTGGCATTAGACATAGAAGAAAACATGAATAACCTATTCAAGTGCAAGCTTAGAACAGAAGAGAAAATGGGATTTGAACATGTAACAACAAAAGAATCTTATATTGCTAGAATGAAGATGAGAAGCTAGAGTAGTAGAGTATCCACAGTCCCCAAAAGTTGAACCCTTGTTACTTTGAACTTTCAAATATTTATAGGCCTTTTACAATGTTCTTGAGCCTTATGAGGCTAGAGAGGTCTTAATCTATCCCCTATAGCTTTTTAACTGTTTGATGCCATGACTAAGCATGCATGAGCTTGTAGTTTTCTTTTCTAATAGCTGAGTAACCGCACTTTGGTAATTCGTTGCACTGTCAAGGAGCTCACTCATGCTAGTGATCCTCCATGATCACTTCTATTGTGGGCTACATCGTGTTGTGGGCCTTTTTCCCTTTTCGGCCATCTGTCTCCCGGCAATCTGTCTCCCGGCCTCTGTTTTGTAAAGCAATGGGTCTTTGAGCTTTTGACATCCTTTCGAATACCAAATGAGTGTTTTTTGTTTTACATAGAAAAATGCTGCAACATTGTGAAATCTTTCAAGCTCTGTTCATTCTAGACTTCAAAAGTCCTTAAACATGGTTTATTCCTCTATCAGGTCTGCCCTCAATTGCTATCGCAATTCACTAATGGCCTGTTCCCAGGCTGCCCTTTATATTTTGAAATTCATTAAAAAATCGTGAAAATAACATAAAAATGGCCTATGGCAGATCTGAAATATTATACAATGGCTTTAAGGAACCCTTTTAGGTCTGGCTTATCGCATCGACACTTCATCCTTCACCTTTTGTTTAATAAACGAAAACTATGAAAATACATTAAAAATGGTGTTTGACGGATCTCAAACTTTATGCAATAATATTTATACAACCATCGGGTCTGGCTAATCGCACCGCACATATACATGTGCATAGGCCCCACTCCATGGTATTGCTCCGATGCGATATAACGATTTGATCTGATTGCAATCGCATGTCGCTCATGCCCCGGGCCATTTGCAAGCACCCTTTGTAATCTCCGATAGCGAACTTGCAATGCAACGTGGGCTATTTTTCTATGCGCTTGGTCAACGATCCACGTTGACTCGACCGATCGCCATCGCCAGTTCCATAGAGTCTATGCCGATATCTGCCGATTACCTATGCCGATTGTGATCCTTCGATCAGATCTGGACCATTGATTGGCTAGATCTAACAGCTATTCTGCATTCATTGCTCATGCCTACAATACTCTGTTTTTTCATGGTTTTCTCTGGTTTTTGCCTCCTGATAGTGTTTTTTCAGCCATTCTAAGGGCTCTTGGCATGTGATTGTTTTGATATTTTGGATCATTTTACTAGCTTTTGAACACATAGGGAGCATATTTGGATCCATTTTAGGCCACATTCCAACAAGGCTAATAGTCACCTCTGTGGAAAATTCATAGTCCATTGAAATGAAAAATCACCATATGGATAACCTTGAAAAATAAACACTTAACCTAGGATGTTGGCTTAGCACATGGATGGGTGTTGCGTTGTGTTATATTCTTTTAATGTAGTTAACAGGGGGTTTGAAGGGCACCTGTAACCCCACTTTATGGGTTTCGGGGTAGCGCCCCAGAAAATTTTGGTTTTCGACCCTATGTTAGGTTGGGTGGGCCCACATATGGTTTTGTGCATGATTTTCGCACATGTTTTTTGGACGCGATGGTTTTCGGTCCATGGTATTCAACGCGATGGTTTTCGGTCCATGGTATTAGACGTGATGGTTTTTTGGTATATGGTATTGTATGTTTTGGCATGTATAAATATGTATTGTAACAATGAAAGGAACATAATGAAAAATCAAGTTGGTAGTCTCGGTTTTGGGATCCAGTGGGAAAATCTCTGTGTATATGTGTTTTATGTGTTATGCTCTCACATTGTTTATTTTTTTGTGCTTTAGAATTTGTATGCGGGTAATTTCTATATGGGGTTAAAACCTACATTTGGTATCATATTTGTTTTTGGCTTCAAGGGGATGTGTTTGTTGCTGAGGGGTTTCGCTCGGGCCTGTGGTAGACCTTGTTTAGTGGGAGATATACGAGATCGATTTTGTTGGTGAAAGAATTTAAGGATCTAGTGGAAAACTAGACAGAGAAGAAGATAAAGGTGCTGAGGACAGATAATGGTGGAGAGTTTTGCAGCAAGGAATTTGAAGAATTCTGTAAGAAGTTTGGTGTAGCATTAAGAAGACTACTCCATATACACCTCAGGAAAATGGAGTTGTAGAAAGAATGAATAAGACATTGATGGGAAGGGCAAGAAGCATGCTTAGTGGTGTCGGGTTAGGACAGGAATTCTGGGAAGAGGCAGTGGATATTGCATGTTATCTGGTCAACAGGTCACCTTCATTAGTGTTGGAGGATAAGACTCCACAAGAGGTATGGATTGGTAGGAAACCCTCTCTTTCACATCTAAGGGTATTTGGATGTGATGCATATGTACATGTTCCAAAGGAGAAACAAACCAATTTGATAGTAAATCTGAAAAGTGCATCTTTATTGGGTATAAGGATGGTTTAAAGGGTTATAAGCTTTGGAACCCAGTCACACGGAAGGTGTGTACAGCCAAGATGTGGTGTTCAGAGAGGTGAAAGATGTTATTAAACATGAAGTCCAATGAAAGGAACCTGAGAAGATAGAGTTTGAGCTAAAGGAGGAAGAATCAGACTCTATAGCAGAGGAGGAATCAGAAGATGAAGAGCCACAAACTCTGGCTGTGAGAGGATTAGTTCGAGAAAGAAGGTAGCCTGAAAGGTATAGTAAATCTAATTTCTATTCAAATTTTTATTTATCTATTACTGACGATGATCCCATAATTGTGAAGGAAGCGATAGAGCCAGAGGATGGAAAACTCTAGAAAGAGGCCATGGTTGATGAAATGGCATCTTTGCACAAAAATGAGGCTTGGGATTTGATGGAGTTTCTAGCTGGAAGAAAACCCATTGGCAGCAAATGGGTATTCAAAAAGAAGACAAATGCAGAAGGAAAAGTGGAGAAATACAAAGCTTGGTTGGTAGCAAAAGGTTATTCCCAGGTGCCGAGAATTGATTTTGGTGATATATTTTCTCCTGTTGCCAAGGTAACTTCTATTAGATTACTTTTCTCTGTTGCTGCTGCTTTTGATTTTGAGATAGAACAGATGGATGTGAAGACAACATTTCTTCACAGGGGTTTGGAAGAGGAAATCTACATGAAGCAAGCTGAAGGCTTTGTGGTGAAGGGTAAGAGAGAACTGGTATGGAAGTTAAAGAAGTCTCTGTATGGGTTAAAACAATCACCAAGGATGTGGTATCAGAAATTTGATACATTTATACGGGGACTTGGCTTCACCAGAAGCAAAGCAGATCACTGTGTGTATTTTAAATTAATTGGTGACCGTGTTATTATCTGGTCTTGTATGTTGATGATATGTTGTTGGTTGGAAATGACAAAGAAATTATCCAGGATTTGAAGACCCAATTGTCCTCCAAATTCGACATGGAAGATCTCGGTGCTGCAAACTATATTTTGGGCATGGAAATTAAAAGAGATCGGCAAAAGAGGAAGCTCTGGTTAAACCAGAGGAAGTATGTCGAGACAATATTGCAGAGGTTTAATATGCAGGACAGTAAACCGGTGAAGGTTCCTATTCCTGTAGGTGTGAGGTTATATGCTGAACAGTGTCCCAAGACACAAGAAGAGGAAGAGGACATGTCCCATGTTCCATATGCAAGTGCAGTCGGTAGCCTGAAGTATGCAATGGTCTGTACTAGACCAGACATTGCACATGCAGTGGGAACATTGAGCAGGTTTATGTCAAAACCAGGAAAGGAGCATTAGACAGCAATGAAGTAGGTTTTCAGGTATTTGTGTGGCACTAGTGATGATGGTCTGTGCTACCAAGGAAGACTAGGATTGGACAGAATGTTGGATATTCGTGGCTTTGTTAATGCAAACTAGGCTAGAGATCTGGATCAGTGAAGATCTACAAGTAGGTATGTGTTTAACCTATTTGGAGGTGCAGTTAGTTGGATGAGTAAGAAACAATCTGTAGTGGCACTATCAACTATAGAGGCAGAATACATGGCAGCCACTCATGCAAGCAAGGAAGTAGTTTGGTTGCAGAGATTGTGTTCAAGTATGGGGTTAGTAGAGGAAGATATAAGGATAGACCGTGACAACCAAAGTGCAATTTTCTTGGCAAATAACCCTACATATCATTCAAATACAAAGCACAATGATGTTTAGTATCACTTTGTGAGGGATATGATAGAAGACAAAAAGGTGTTGCTAGTGAAGGTGGACACTTTGAAGAATACTGCAAATGCATTGACAAAATCTGTGAGCTTTGAGAAGTTCTCTTGGTGTAGAGAGACAATGGGCATTTCAGGGTTGGGAAAATGACTAAGCTCTCTTTTGGCCCCTTGTGGAAAGAAAACAACAAGTGGGAGAGTGTTTGGTTGTGTTATATTCTTTCCACGTAGTTAACAGGGGGTTTGAAGGGCACCCGTCACTCCACTTTATGGGGTTTGGGGCAGCACCCAGGAAAATTTTGGTTTTGGACCCTATGTTAGGTTGGGGGACCCCCTTATAGTTTTGTGCATGATTTTCACACATGTTTTTTGTATGTGATGGTTTTCGGTCCATGGTATTGGACACGATGGTTTTTGGTCCATGGTATTGGACGCGATGGTTTTTTGGTCCATCCTATTGGATGCTTCGGCATGTATAAATATGTATTGTAACATTGAAAGGAATGTAATGAAAAATCAAGCTGGTAGTCCTGGTTTTGGGATCCAGTGGGAAAATCTCTGTGTATATGTGTTTTATGTGTTATGCTCTCGCATTGTTTATTTTTCTGCGTTTTAGAATTTGTATGTAGGTAATTTATGTACGGGGTTAAAACCTACAATGGGTTGGGCCTAACACTTTCCCATTATGAAAATATTGCAATGAAAATTTTCCACATATTTTTTTTTTTGCAATGATACTACACATGTCTATATAAATTCGACAACCACAATCATTCTTTCTTCTAAACAAGCCAAAAAAAAAAAAAAATCATGTTGTGGATCGAGAATAAATCAAACAGAAAATTTGAAACACTTGCATGTATTCTAGTTAATATTATTTGATGAGAAATGAATACAAATATTTTTCAATCAAAGGAAATTCCCATAGAGGTCTTTGTGGGTATAATCATGAAATTATGAAAAGAATATAAATTGATCCCAAAGTCAATTGGTCTCTCATTCCTATTCAGCCTCAGATCGATAAAGGAATTCCATGGGGATATTTTGATGGTGCCTCACAAAGGAACTCTCCCAAATGAAATATTGGAGTTATACTCTCCCCTATTAAAATCATCACTTCCTTGTTAGATATTTCCAAAAACATGTATCAAAGATACAATTTATGGATGATAACCAACTAGTGATTAAGTATTCTTAAACATATTGGAAGTTGAGAATATATATATTTAGGTGGTGGCTCAGGACATCCATGAACCCATTCAGTGTATCGAATGGATGTCTTTGACCCACATAATTCAAGAAATCAATGCTCAAGCTAATTTTCTATCCAAGAAAGTGTTGGTGATGGACATAGGTCAATTCTTAATGCTTGAAGTCTTGGTTAAGGAAGTGGCGAATCAAATAAATATCGCACTTAATTGTTCACTCTCTTCATGTAATTCTCACACAAGTCTTGTTTCTAGTTATTTTTTTCATATTTGATGTGGTGAGACAAGGATAACAACACTATAGAAATAAATATGATTAGGATGTTGAAAGAAATAAGTTGTTTTTGTATACATGTTTTGAACGCCCAACAAAAAGGCATGTTGCCTCATAGAAATAAAAGGGCACGTGTCTTTCCATTTTTCAAACAATGTGAGTAATATAGCACTCCTACACCATCATTTTTTCAATTTTCCAAGTTCACAACCACAAATTCTTAGGCCACAATAAAACCATGATTCAAATTTAGTTTCTTCTGCAATATCATGTTGAAGGTAGAATATGAAATTATGCAAATTCTTCATCTCTAGGGAAATGTGTATACATGAATACTTTAAACCAACTGAGTCACCTATTTTGGGCTATTGAGCCACAGTAAAAAATTATTGACAAATCTTGTGCATATCGTACATATTGCATAAATTAACAATTATCCCTCAAACTAAACCAAGGCTCATAAATGACAATATATCTCTAAGATATATGGTGTTCATATTTGAGTGCCCCTTGATACATTTAATATAGACATTTTGACAAGACACTTATTTATATGAGAAACTAGACAATTAAAAAAATATCAACTTTACACTTGTTACAAACTAGGGTCCAATAAAACCCTTCTATTGTTCGAGGAAATTGTTGACAACTATAGTTGGATAAGAAACTAGTTATGTCCATCATCTTTATGACTATTTCACTTTCCTTGCAAGTGCATTCTTTGGATTATTTGGCTAACATATGTGCAAGCAAAATTTATTTCTAATCTTGTTTGTGACATGAAAATTATAGCCATTTAACAACAAACTCCATCTTAAATGTAACAACCCTGGTTAAAAATACATGTAATGAAGTTAATAAAGGAAAAATAAGTCCAAGGTCATGGGACATGTATTCCACTTTTAATGTTGGGAAAAACATCCTAGTGGGTGTTCATTTGGTTTACTATGGCTAAGGAAATTGGTAAAAGACAATGGAAAAGGCATTAAAAAGGAAAAGAGACATTAATTGCTATTTTAATTATGAAAATAAAGGAAAATAGGAGAAAAGGAAGGTGAAAGGTATAAGTTGCATGTGAGGAGGAAATTGAAATAAAATTAGTGGACATTGAAGAAAATACAGGCCTCATTGATAGAAATTCTTTTGAGGATTAATTCACATATTTTTTCAATTCAATTTTGGATCTCTATCTCTATTCTCTCTATTATCTCATACTCTTGGAAACTAGGTAATTCTTGGAGAATTCTAGCATTGGACAAAATGAAGGCAAAGGAAGGACAAGAAAGAAAAGGAAGAAAAGATCAAACAAGGAAGAGTTGGATCAAGTAGCTACAATGAGACTATTTTGCAGGTATCAAATTGCATGTATGATTTCCTTGCTAGTTTTGGCATGCATAATACATTCATGTGTGTATTTGGTTCTCTTACTGTAATTGCAATGAGATTTTCGGGGTGTGGCAAAGGTTTTAGCTTTTCCTTTCCATTTCCAAATAGTCATGGTGTGATGGGGTTCTTTCATTTAGTTAAGCTTTGGATTTTTGGATGGTTTTAGAACCGGGTGAGGTGGTCTCAGGAAAATTCCCAAGGGTCTAGGAATCCCTTGACTAGTAATGGCAGGATTGCGATAAAGCCTGAGGTTGGAGACATGTAAATTCCTCAAGGTATTGGTGAGGAAATCTCGAGGCATCCAAGCTTATTTAGGTCCTAGGGATCCCTTGACCGATTTTCGTGGGATTGTGGTAAATCCTAGTACTATATGTTTTTGTTTGGGCCTAGGAATCCATTGACCAGTAATGGTGGGATTGCAATAAATCTTGGTTGTATGGGTGAGGGTTTTGGGCCTAGCAGTCCCTTGATGGGTTTTGCCAAGATTGTGGTAAAGTCTAAGGAAGCCCTAGTTGTTTTATTGTGAGTCCCACATTCATGCTTGAAATATGCAACAGGGGTGATTGGTTGAAAGAAATATTTGGTTCAGCACAATCTATGGTTCGGTGGTACGTGGAAGTCCTTGACTTGGTTGGATTTGCTTATGTTCATAAGATCTCTTTTCATCGTGTATTTCATGAGTATTTATACTTGTTCTCTTTTGGCTTTGATGGTTGTTCTATCACTATTATTATTATTATGGTTATATGTTGCTTATAAGCATGGTTTTACAATAGACTTTAATTATGGCTTTCATCATGTTTTAATTAGTAAATGAATGGTTAATGAATGCATGATCTAATAGATGTTATTGTAGCTATTGTGAGAGGACATCAGACCTTCTTGATGATTTTCAAATAATTATGAGACCCCCATGTTCAAATATGCATTTATAACCTATAGATTACATGTTCACAATGTTTTTGACAAAATGCCTCTCATGGTCAAGCCTTGTGAGGTCAAGTTCTTGTCTAAGTTTTCCATTAGTGGATTTTTCCTTGTGTCATTTACAATTATTAAAATTTCTATAAAGTTATGAGCAAAGGTTTGGATCATAGCCCAAAAAAAGTGGCACAAATCTCAAGGTCGCATGCACATAATTGAGTAATTTAGACTGCAGCCACTGGGAGGTAGGGTTATCCATGTGACTAGAGGTTTATAGTTACTAGCTTGTCCTATTATGAAAGCTATTAGGAGCCTAGGTTAGTGAAAAAAACAATTTAGCTGAGGGTTTGGGAACTTTGAGTGGTTGTTTAGCTCCTTGGGGTCTTGTAGCTCCTAAGGAAGGTCAGTAAAGTTTTAGTTTGTTGATTCCACTTCCTTAACTATACCTAAGATGTTGAGCCCTATCATAGTAAATCTCTGTCACATATTTACCCTAGTGGACCAGTGAACTTTGGTAAGTGTGGGATGAGGGTGGTTATAGGGTGATAATAGATCTATCAGGTTCAACACTGGGACTCGATGTTCGAAATGTGTTTGTCACGAATGCATGTCGATTGTAATTGTGTCTATTATACAAGCAAGTGTCTATATGTTCATTATGCATGTATTGTTATGGTTATGGTTTTAATGCATAAGGTCTTGGTATAGAGTTGGTATTTTCATGCATGATGTCGATATATTGTTATCATTATGATTATACATGTATCGTGCTAATCTGGTTTATCTTGCAGAAAAGATATCCTCCCCTGAACTATATTGAGGTATGTGGGTTACATTTATGTTTGTGTTATCTTACATGATATGTTTGTAGGAAGTAGAAGATCAAATATTACTAGAAAAATGGTGGATTACAGTTCATGAGACTCTCTCTACATATCATATGAGCATCCAAGAGATGAGTACTCTCTTGACATAATAGACACTTTAAGACAGTTAGTGGAGTTGAAGTTTCAGTTGAAGGAAATTATTGACAAGCGATACATAAGGCCATTTATATTTCCTTGGCATGCATCAATGTTGTTTGTAAAGAAGAAGGATGTTACTCTCAGGTTGTGTATTTATTATAGCTATTTTAACAAGGTGATGATCAAGAACATGTATCATTTTCCAAGGATCAATGACTTCTTTGACCACTTGAAGGGAGAAACAATGTTCTCGAAGATTGAATTGAGATAAGGATATCATCAGGTACACATCAAAGAAGAGGACATCTTCAAGACTTGTTTCTAGACCAGGTATGGGAATCATGAGTTTGTTGTAGTTCCTTTCGGTTTGACTAATTCTCCAGCTATTTTCACATGTTTTATGAATAGTGTGTGCATGCTTATTTGGACAAGTTTATTATTGTATATATTGGCTATATATTGATATATTCTAAGAATGAGGAAGAGCATGTCGAACACTTAGAAACAATGTTGAGATTTCTAAGAGAGCATTAGTTGTATGTAAATATTAGTAAGTGTAGTTTCATTCAGACATAAGTTCATTACTTGGGACATGTTGTTTCCAAGGAAGGCACAACAGTGGATCCGAAAATGATTAGAGCTATCATGGAATGAGAAGCTCCTAGGAATGTCCATGAGGTTAGATCATTCACGGGGTTAGTAGGTTACTACAGGAGGTTCATCAAGACTTTTTCATGGATTTCCTATTCTATTACATCATTACAAAGGGAAGGAAATAAATTTGAGTGGACAAAGGAATGTGCCAATGGTTTTGAGTAGCTGACATAGTTGCTTACAAATGCTCGATTTCAAAAGGTTGCAGTTCCAGATAAAGGGTTTTTGGTATGTATAGATGCTTGCAAGAGAGGACTTGGTGGATTTCTTATGTAGGAGGGACATGTGGTAGCTATGAGTCAAGGAAACTGACTGGGAATGAGTAGAACTATGTGACACATGATCTTGAGTTGGTAGAAATCATTCACGAATTAAATATGTGGAGGCACTATCTTCTTGGTAGGAGGATCATTCTAATGAGAGATCACAGTGGGTTGTGGTTACCAACTGAATTTGAATGTCATGAAAGCTATATGGTTTGCTACAATCAGTGAGTTTCAATTCGATATCAAGTACACTAAGGGAAAAGAGAATAGGTTTGCAGATGATCTTCACAAAAGAGTACAGGTGAATCACATAGCAGCTATGAGTTCATATGGGAAAAATTTAGAGGATCAGATCTTACAAGCATGGAATCATGATGATAGGTACATGGAGCTTAGGTGTAGGTTACAACAGTATGGTACAGGTAAATAGGATGTGGACTATTATCTCACGTAATATGGTTTGGTCAGATTTAGGGAAAATATCTATATATCGGACAATAGTGAGCTCAATAATATTATCTTGAGGGAATTTCATGTTAACCCATATTCATGACACCCGAAATATCAAAACACTCACAATGTTTAATAAATTCTACCATTGGATGAACCTTAAGAAGGAAGTGGCAAATTTTGTGGCTAGATGTTTAGATTGTCAATAGGTAAAGGAATATTGTAAGAATCTAGGTGTGTTATTGTAGCTGATTCTGATTTCATAATGCAAATGGGAGGTCATTTCCTTGGATTTCATCACATATTTTCCAAGGACATATAAACAAAATGATTATATCATGGTTTTGGTTGACATGTTGACCAAGGTAGCTCACTTCATAGTGGTTAAGTCTACTTATTCAACTAGTGAGGTAGCACAGGTATTCATTAGAGATATAGTGAGATTGCATGGTATTCCTAGGAATATTATGTTAGACAGAGATGCTAAGTTCACTTCCAGGTTTTGGAAATATTTATTTGTAGGTTTGGGTATAGAGTTGGCCTTCAACACTATATATCATCCATAGACAGATGGATAGACAGAGAGGGTCAACAAGATTCTAGAGGACATGTTGAGAATATATGTTATGCATCAGCAATAGAAGTGAGAAGAGTATATTCCACTGGTTTAGTTTTCTTACAAAAATGGATATCAGGATTCACTCACGGTGGGTCTATTTAAGGCACTTTATGAGCACAGTTGTAATGCTCCTATCAATTGGAGTGATCCAGTGAACATGGTACTAATTGGACCAGAGATGTTGGTAGAGATGGAAAAGGAAATGATGGTAAATAAGAAGAATCTAAATGCAGCATAGGACCGGAAAAATACCTATTCAGATTAATAAAATTTGTTTCAAGAATTTCATTTTGGGGAACATATGTACTTGTGCATCAAGCCCAAGAATATATCCTTGAGGATTGGATCATGTGAAAAGCTGGCACCTCTATATTGTGGGCCTTTAGAGATCCTTGAGAGGATTGGACCAGTGGCCTATAGACTTGTATTGCCTTCGATAGTGAAATTCCATGATGTTTTCCACGTTTCATTGCTTACAATGTATGTAAAGAATGTTAATCATGTGATTGATTGGTCTATATTAAAGGTGCATCCAGAAGGAGAATTCCAACTAGAACCTCAATGCATTTTGCAATGGAAATAACTCGTGCTTTGAAATCAGGAAATCAAGCAAGCTAAAGTTCAGTGGAAGATCTTTGGGCTCGATGAAGCTACATGTGAGATGAATGATCAGATGCAAGCTATGTATCCTTCTCTATTTGCTAGTTGAGCGAATATGCTTTGATATAAGTTTTGGTTATGTCTATATATGTATATTTTGTAAATATCACATTGCACTGTGTTATAAAGATCAAATAAGTGGTATGGTGTTCATGATATGTTGGTTACATCTTAGCAATGGATATGACGTAAATGTTTCATAGAGTTGTGTTATAAAGCTCTATAGGAAGCTTGTGTTTGTTCATTTATAAGTTTCATTGAACACCGAGGATGGTTTTTCCCTAAGGGGGAGGGTTCTGTAACAACCCCAATTAAAAATCCATCTAATGTAGTTAATAAAGGGAAAATAAGACCAAGGTCATGCGACATGTATTCCAAGCTGAATGTTGAAAATTGTCGCAAAACTTTGAAACTAAAGTATGCTTCAAACCCTCATTCCTAGGGAGCCATACCTGAATCTAATACCACTTATACACATCTTGGGGGGAGGTCCCCAAGATAAAAAAATGAAATTCTAGAAGAAAAGAGGAGAAAACACAATAAAAAAAACATAAAGAATTTTTATTTATTAAAATATATAATAATTGTAAAAGCTAGATTGTGGTGGAGAATTTGTCATTTTACGAAATGCTACTTGTTACTTATAGCTTTTTTTAGTTACAATACCATGAGTAAATTCCATGGGTGGGTAAATACCATGGGTGAATGAAAAACATGGGTATATGTCACTTACAATACAATGGGTAGTTACCATGGGTGGATGCCAATTACAATACCATGGGTAAATTACATGTGTGGATGAGTACGATGGGTGGATGAATACCATGGGTGGATGCCAATTACAATACCATGGGTAAATTCCATGTGTGGATGAGTACCTTGGGTGGATAAATACTATGGGTAAATGAATACCATGGATAGATGCCACTTACAATACCATGGGAAGGTAAATACCATGGGTGGATGAATACCATGGGTGGATGTCACTTTCCGTTTGGATCACATTGTTACTAGTTCCATTAGGTGGGACATTTCAAAGCCCAATGTTCCTCTTTGGGCCTTTAGGTAGTGATTTTCAAATATTTTGAAACAAAAAAAACTACACATTATATAAAATGTCACAAAAAAGTTCAAAAAATATTCTCAAGCTGACAGTAGATTGAATGCTCGACAAGGATCAAATCTAGTACAAATTGGCACATCACCTCCCAGTAGTGATTCCCTTCTAGGTAAGTCAATACCCCATGTTCCTCTAAGTGATATTGCTATTACATAGATTCCCTTGAATTTTTATTTAGATCATAATTATTTATCACCCTCTCCTAGTTTAGAACATGATAAGCCCATTCTAAATCCCCCCTTTCCACCCCCTTCTCTCACTGTGTTGGATAATATCTTTCCATTGATGAAAGACAATGTCATGTAATTAATGTCAACATAGGTATGATACCCTAGATATCATTTAGAATTTGCTGAAGTTATGACGATAAAATGAGTAGGCAGGAGGTGTGGTTGGACAGTCTTCTCCAAGAGCTTTCCAACATTATACTACACTTCATCAAACTTCTCTAGAATTAGAATAAAATCATGTTTAAATGTAGACATTGGTGAAAGGGGGTCCAAAGCCAAAATTCTTAAAGTTTGTGCATCTTTTGGGAAGATATATGAAATCAAGGGAAATCAATGGTTGATTGGCATTCCAACATACATGGAATACCTACCCCTCATTAGAGAACCCTCACAAGACCTCTACCACACTCCATGCAACCTTAAACCCATAATATCCCATCCTTTTCCTAACCAATGATGAGATGACATGTTCCTATTAGAGGATGGTGTCGACTCTTAAGCGAATGATAACGTAGTAGGTGGAACCAATGATAAATTAACATGTGGATGATAATATGGAATGTATGATGTAGTGGGTACAACTAATGATAGATTAACACATGGTGGTATGTGATTGGTGCACAGGTGGTTCCATATGATTAGTGCTCAGGTGGATGACTTATGTCAGGTGGTGGTATGGAATTGGTGCATAGATGACTGGACAATAACATTGTATAATGACAAATGGCATATGATGTTGTGGTAGTATGAAAATGTACCACATGGCATGTTGAATTAGCATTATTAGGTGGCCAAGTGGGTCAAAATTGAGTGACACGTGGAACCAATTAAAGGTTTCCATGTGGAATGATGACATCATGCTTATGTTAGTATGCATTTTCCTATGGGTGGTTAAGCCTCAGGTCATATTTCACATTCACAAATAAAATAGGGTCAAGCTTCCAATCCATCGAGGCTACCCTGGTCATGGATTAAGGTGTAAAATGTGGTAATATGATGGGTTGATAGGTCAACTACGGGTATCAATGATGGCCCCATTACAAGAATGTTGGCCTTGTATGCACCCCAACACACATGAACACATACATATATGTGTGTGTGTGTGTGTGTGTGTGTGATCGATGGGATGGCGTGGAATCAATCAGGGGAAACATAATGAAATATGAATATGGCATTGTGGACAATGTGAAGTGTGATAGTGTTTGGTTGCAAGTGGTCACAAGTTCGAGACATGTGAAATATTTGTTGTTTCGTTGGCTGCTAAAGAAACATGTGTGAAAAGGGATGTGTATACATGATATGATGAGGAACTCTATGTAGCTAAGATGTTGTTGGGTTGGTTTGTTTAGTGAGTGGTCAAAGGATTGATTTCGGTTAGACATGCCAAGTTTTATTTTTTTTTGGTAGATTAGACATGTGCTGGAATTGTGCATTCTATCAACTTTGCACTAGAGAAGTGCATTCTATTTGCCACAAATAAAAAAGGTACATTATGTTACCCCTTAGGGTCATTTTTTTAACTATTAATTTTTCTAATGTTTTATGGGTCATTTTGAGGCCCAAATTGATTTTTTAAAAGGAGAAAATGACAATAATTGTTTTTGTGATCTGATATGGGGAAATGAAAAGTCCGTAAGACATTTTTTTGAAGGAAAGGTGTTGTTGAAATGTTTAGGGGCTTATGAAAAGGTTTAGCCTTGGTGATCAAAATTATAAATGAAGATGTTATTAATGGTAAAATTTGTAAGGGGAATTTATTATGTTTTGAGCTTGTGGATCTAGTTTGAAATATTGCGAAATGTTGTCCACTATACTTTGGTAAAAGAGGTTTGTGCCTCATCAACTTGGATTCTATAGTAGAGTTGGTGCCTCATTAGGTTGAAACCTACAACAAAGTTTCCTACCTCATCAAGTTGTAGCCTACAACATAATTTGATGCATCATTAGGTTGGTGCCTATGGCAGAGGATGATGCTTGCAAGTTTTTATTTTGGGGGTTGGTGCATCTAGCAAGTTGGTGCCTACAAATTGATATAATCAAAGACTAAAGAAGATATAAGGATTTTTGCTTTTCTCCTGTAATGGTTTCCACATATATCTAATATTCTCATATGTTTATGTGATTAATGTTCTTATTGATGCAATGTTATTTTTTAGATGATGAATTGTTTATATTGGTTAAATTTTCCATTACACTGATTCACCCACCTTCTCAATGTAATTATAATTCCAACACAGTGGTCCTCGATTTCCCCTTTACCTTCCCACTCTCATCAACAACATCTTGATCCTCCTGTGAAGTTTTTTCCTTGCCACTTCCTCTCCCCTTTTTCCTATCCATGAGTCCCTTAATGTAACTCTATCCCTACCTAGAAGCCTTATGATGCACTTTCCTGAGGTTGTCCAAAATAGGAATTAGCATCCTTCGGAGGTTAGGCACAAAGACAAGTCATCCCTAATCGCATTGATCATAACTCCAACATTCTTAAAGAACAAAAAAATATTGTAGATGATATCAATTTTGGAAAACAAGACATCATCTCTAGGGCCCTTATAGTAGGGACAAATCTTCGCTCATCCAAGCCCTGAATTTTCTATCCTTTAATTCTTAAGGGTGATGGGGTGCTGGTAGTTGTGAGTGATCAAATGACTAATAAAAGAATCATGCTAAAAAATCATTTTGATTTAGGAAAATATGATAAGTGGTAGTGGTACCATTTTTTATATTGAGCCATGGCTCCCAAATTGGACCTTTGTAGTCATACTCTCAATTTGGTTTATTAGGAGGCATCATTACTAGGTGAAGCCTCTTTTTTCAAGTTAGCAATTATACTCCATATCGTTCCTTTATATTTGTTTCTATGGAAGCTAAGAAATTTGGATTATAGTTCAGGATATTAAATATCTATGACCCTTTAAAGGAAAAAGTCACTTTCTGGGATGATTTGGTATTTGGTTGTCTCCTCTCTAGGACCAATCTTATCCTAGGGGGTAATGAAAAATCACATCGTCTGCATAAGAAGTTTAGGGGAAATGTGTCAAGATGAACCCCTTATGGAATTCTTCAATGTTGTTCTCTTGTCTTGAGTTGGTTGATCTTAATCCCATCAATATTATTCCTTCATGGTGCTACCAATGATCAAATGAAAATGAATTCAAAAAATGATTGGATCACTTTTTTCTCTATTGTTCATTATGCACTTTGAATACCTTCACTCAATCGTATATTTAATTGGGAGGAAGATTCAATCATCTCCCCACTATTTTAAAATTGGACACTAGCAAGTCGAATCTCCCCTTTTCCTTCCATTATAATCACTCATGTTTCTCTGAGCTAGGCTTCTAAAAATTGGCGGAAGCGCATTGGCTCCACCTATCCCTTTCAAATATTAACTCCGATATGGTCCAATTTGTAGATAATATCTTGTGCCTCAAGATATATGCAAAACATTAGGCCTAAATGCAAGGTGACATCCAACATTCTCATCTTAATTAAGAATACCATGCCATTCAAGAAATTAATGAAGAAGCTCCCTTCGTTGATTTCTTTGCTAAGTGTCTATCCCTGCTATGCACTCTAGAGTTAGAGAGGAACAAGAATGTGAATGGAGGTTGAAAAGAAAGGCAACTTGATAAAGGGATGGAGAAAACAACACTAAATTATTTCACCATTTCATGTGATACAAATGTAATAAAAAATATATATTAGAGATCAAGAGAAGGAGTGTATCATTGGATTTCCCTTTCGAGTACATTACAATTAAAGGAATCAATCATTTTAAATCTATTTTCAAAGAATTGGAAGGATGTCCCATCCAGGAGATCCCATAAATTCTCTCTAGTTTTTCTCCCTCTTTTTCAGAATATAGGAATCAAGAATTAGCAAAAGGAGTGTGAAAAAAAACTTTTCTTGTTGCAAAAGTGGAAGATCCTTGGTCTTGAGAGCCCACTATTCCGATTTATTTTTATTTTAGTAGCTGAAGTCTTGAGCAAGCTTATATTTGATGATATTTTCAATGGACCCATTCAAGGTATTGAAGTTGCAACAAGTGCTTTCATTTTATATCTCCTTTTTTTTAATGATATCATATTATTTTCCCTTGTAAACATGAATTTTCTTTCCACCCTAAAAATATCTGTTGATTGTTTCTGCTTATAAACTGACATGATTATTAACATAGAGAAATCACAACTTATTTATCATGATATTCTAGCTCCGATTAGTGCTTAGGCATCCACTCTCTTATCTTCTTCCCTTTCCTCTTTGGAATTTGGATTTATATAATTAGGGTTATTTATCAAGTCATCAAGTTATAAATTTTCCAATTGGATTTGACTCTATAAGAAGGTGGAAGCAAGGATAATTTTTTTTGGAAAGTAGACTCCTCTCCCAAGTAGGAATAATTATTCTCATAAAATCTATCCTTGAAATTATTCTAGTATACTTTTGTTCAATTGCCTCCTTCCATAAAATAAGCCTCACAAAAATTTGGAAAGCTTTTTATCAATTCCTTTGGTTGGGAGGCAGAAAATAGAGTGTTATCTCATAGGTTAAATGGAATTCAAGTGTTATGCCTAAAAAATTAGGTGGATGGGAGCTCAAGACATTAATTGTTTCAGCAAGGCCTTGGATTTCTATAACTTTTGTCAATTGATCCACAGTTATTCACTATGGGGATTGACTCTAAGAGAGAAATATATCCCTTTCACTTATTGTGAGGAATGGTTTCATATGTCAAATAAATCATCAAAAGGATCCATTGTATGGAGGGATTTTTTAAATGATTTTCTCCTCATAAGGAATTGGATAGTTTGGCTCATTGGGAATGAAAATAAAATTAGAATTTTCTTTTACCCATGGTTGGGGGCAAGAGAAAATTATTGTATATTGAATTAAATCATTTAATTTTTTAATAATATGTGTGGTTTCCTTCTAGTAGATATAAATGCATAGTCTTCATAGCCATGTGATCATGAAGGTTGGCTTTCCATAAAAAATAAGCATCACTTATCAACTAGCAACAAAAAGGGAATCTTATATATCCCTTTTGTTGCAAAATTTTATGTATCTCAAGGAGGACATAGAAGATGATTTATGACCAAAGAACCCACAAAATGGGGAATTTAATACTAAGATTTGATATGCTTCTTTCATTATGTTTTCTTTTAATGGAAAAAAAATTATGGTGGTCACTTGTGTGGAAAATTCATAGTCCATTGAAATGAAAAATCACCATATGGATAACCTTGAAAAATAAACACTTAACTTGGGATGTTGGCTTAGCACATGGATGGTTTGGCCCTAGCACTTTCTCATTATGAAAATATTGCAATGAAAATATTCCACATATTTTTGTGTTTTTCAATGATACTACACATGTCTATAGAAATTCCATAACCACAATCGTTCTTTCCTCTAAATAAAGCCAAAAATAGAAGAAAACTTCATGTTGCGGATTGAGAACAAGTCAAACAAGAATACTTCCATGTATTCTAGTTAATATTATTTGCTGAGAAATGAATGCAGATATTTCTCAATCAAAGGAAATTCCCATAGAGGTATTTGTGGGTATAATCATGAAATTATGCAAAGAATACAAATTGATCCCAAAGTCAATTGGTCTCTCATTCCTATTCAGCCTTAGATCAATAAAGGAATTCCATGGGGATATTTTGATGGTGCCTCAAAAAGGGAACTCTCCCAAATGAAATATTGGAGTTATACTATTCCTCTATCAAAATCATCACTTCCTTGTTAGATATTTCCTAGGAAGGGTATCAAATAACCATGTTGAATTCATAGCCTTGCACACACTACATTTGTTGCATTCCAAAAACATGTAACAAAGATACAATTCATGGATGATAACAAACTAGTGATTAAATATTATTAAACATATTGGAAGTTGAGAATATATATATTTAGGTCGTGGCTTAGGACATCCATGAGCCCATTTAGTGTTTCGAATGAATGTCTTTGATCCACATCATTCAAGAACTCAATGCTCAAGCTAATTTTTTATCCAACTAAGTGTTGGTGATGGACATAGGTCAAGTCTTAATGTTTGAAGCATTGGTTAAGGAAGTGGTGAATCAAATAAATATCACACTTAATTATTCACTCTCTTCATGTCATTCTCACACAAGTCTTGTTTCTAGTTATCTTTTTCGTATTTGATGTGGTGAGACAAGGATAACAACACTATAGAAACAAATATGATTAGGATGTTGAAATAAATAAGTTGTTTTTATTTATAGGTTTCAGAGGCACAACAAAAAGGCATGTTGCCTCATAGAAATAAAAGGGAACTTCTCTTTGCATTTTTCAAACAATGTGAGTAATATATCACTCTTACACCATCGTTTTTCAATTTTCCAAGTTCACAACGACAAATTATTAGGCCAAAATAAGACCATGATTCATATTTAGTTTCTTCTGCAATGTCATCTTGAAGGTAGAATATGAAATCATTACCAATATAAAGTATTGCAAATTCTTCATCTCTAGGGAAATGTGTATACATGAATACTTTAAACCAACTTAACCACCTATTTTGGGCTATTGAACCGTAGTCAAATATTATTGACAAATCTTGTACATATCGTACATATTACATAACTTAACAATTATCCCTCAAACTAAACCAAGGCTCATAAGTGACAATATATCTCTAAGATAGATGGGGTTCATATTTGAGTCCGCCTTGATACATTTTTGGGGATTCATGAAAATACCTCAAATTGAAAGTATGGCTATGACTATACACCCATTTTTCTAATATAGACTTTCTGACAAGACACTTATTTATATGAGAAACTAGACAATTAAAAAATTATCAACTTTACACTTGTTACAAACTAGGGTCCAATAAAATGCTTCTATTGTTGGAGGAAATTGTTGACAACTATAGTTGGATAAGAAACTAATTACGTCCATCATCTTAATGACTATTTCACTTTCCTTGCAAATGCATTCTTTGGATTCTTTGGCTAACATATATGCAAGAAAAATTTATTTTCTAATCTTGTTTGTGACATGAAAATTATAGCCATTTAACCACAAACTCCATCTTAAAGGTAAGAACCTTGGTTAAAAGTACATGTAATGAAGTTAATAAAGGAAAAATAAGGCCAAGGTCATGGGATATGTATTCCACTTTGAATGTTGGGAAAAACATCCTAGTGGGTGTTCATTTGGTTTACTATGGCTAAGAAAATTGGCAAAAGACAATGGCAAAGGCATTAAAAAGGAAAAGAGACATTAATTGCTATTTTAATTATGAAAATAAAGGAAAATAGGAGAAAAGAAAGGTGAAAGGTCACAGGTTGCATGTGAAGAGGAAATTGAAATAAAATTAGTGGAAATTGAAGAAAATAGAGGCTTCATTGATAAAAAGGCTTCTGAGGATTAGTTCACATATTTTGTCTGTTCAATTTTGGAGCTATATCTCTATTCTCTCTATTATCTCATACTCTTGGAAAATTAGATAATTCTTGGAGAATTATAGCATTGGAGAAAAGGAAGGCAAAGGAAGGACAAGAAAGAAAAGGAAGAAAAGATCAAACGAGGAAGAGTTGGATCAAGCACCTACAAGGATACTATTTTACAGGTATTGAGTTGCATGTATGCTTTCCTTGTTGGTTTTGACATGCATGGTACATTCATGTGTGTATTTGGTTCTCTTAATGTCATTGGAATGAGATTTTCTAGGCATGACAAAGGTTTTATCTTTTCCTTTCCATTTCTAGATAGTCATGGTGTGTTGGGGTTCTTTCATTTGGTTGAGCTTTGGATTTTTGGATGGTTTTAGAACCGGGTGAGGTGGTCATAGGAAAATTCCCAAGGGTCTAGGAATCCCTTGACTGGTAATGACGGGATTATGGTAAAGCCTGTGGCTAGAGACATGTAAATTCCTCAAGGTATTGGTGAGGAAATCCGAAAGAATTCAAGCTTATTTAGGGCCTAGTGATCCCTTGACCAGTTTTGGTGGGATTACAGTAAATCCTAGTACTAAATGTTTTTGTTTGGGCCTAGGAATCCATTGACTAGTAATGGTGGGATTGCAGTAAATCCTGGTTGTATAGGTGAGGGTTTTGGGCCTAGTAGTTTCTTGACGGGTTTTGCCAGGATTTTGGTGAAGTTTGAGGAATCCTTGGTTATTTTATTGTGTGTCCCACATTCATGCTTGATATATGCAACAAGGGTGATTGGTTGAAAGAAATATTTGGTTCAACACAATCTATGGTCAGGTGGTACGTGGAATTCCCTGACGTGGTTGGATTTTCATATGTTCATAAGATCTCTTTTCATCGTGTATTTCATGAGTATTTATACTTGTTATTTTTTGGCTTTGGTGGTTGTGCTATCACTATTATAATTATGGTTATATGTTGCTTATAAGCATGGTTTTACGATAGACTTTAATTATGGTTCTCATCATGTTTTAATTAGTAAATGAATGGTTAATGAATGCATGATCTAATAGATGTTATTGTAGTTATTATGAGAGGACATCAGACCTTCTTGATGATTTTCCAATAAGTATGAGACCCCCATGTTCAAAGATGCATTTATAACCTATAGATTACATGTTCACAATGTTTTTGACAAAATGTCTCTCATGGTCAAGCCTTGTGAGGTCAAGTTTTTGTCTAAGTTTTCCATTAATGGATTATTCCTTGTGTCATTCATCATTTTTAAAATTTATATTAATTTATGAGCAAAAGTTTGGATCGTAGCCCTAAAAAAGTGGCTCAAATCGCAATGTCGCATGCACAGAATTGAGTAATTTAGGCTGTAGTCACTGGGAGGTAGGGTTATCCATGCGACTAGAGGTTTATAGTCACTGGCTTGTCTAGTTATGAAAGTAATTGGGAGTCTAGGTTAGTGAAAAACAATTTAGCTGAGGGTTTGGGCACCCTAAGTGATTTTTTATCTCCTGGGGTTCTTGTAGCTCCTATGGAATGTCAGTAAAGTTTTAGTTTGCTGATTCCACTTCCTTAACTGTACCTAGGAGGTTGAGTCATATCATAGTAAATATTCGCCACATATTTACTTTAGTGGATTGGTGAACTTTGTTAAGTGTGGGATGAGGGTGGTTATAGGGTGATATCAGAGCTCCCAAGTTCAACACTGGGACTGGATGTCCAAAATGTGTTTGTCATGAATGCATGTTAGTTGTAATTGTGTTTGTCATACAGGCTAGTGTCTATATGTTCATTATGCATGCATTGTTATGGTTATGGTTTTCATGCATAAGGTGATGGTATACAGTTGGTATTGTCATGCATGATGTCGATATATTATTATCATTATGATTATACATGTATCGTGCTAATCTAGTTTATCTTGCAGAAAAGATATCCTCCCCTAAACTATATTGAGGTATGTGTGTTACATTTATGTTTGTTTTAGCTTACATGATATGTTTGTAGGAAGTAGAAGATCAAATATGACTAGAAAAATGGTGGATTATAGTTCATGAGACTCTCCCTACAGATCATATGAGTAGCCAAGAGATGAGTACTCTCTTCACATAACAGACACTTTGATCATTTTGAAGGCAACAATAAGAAGTTTCAAATCAGATAATGATAGAATCATTCAGTCACAAGAGAGACTTGTCAGGGCAGATGAGAAACAAGAAGAGGTCAATGAAGTTATCCTTTAGATTTTTTCAAACTTGCAGTGACAAGAAATTCTTAGAATAAGTCATGGATATTAAGACAAGACTAATTGAGCATACAATAGAATATCTCATGGTGGGCACAGTTCAGATACAGATGACATGGTTAGAGATGGCAAGTTCTTAGATGCACTTGATAGGAAAGTCAGTGGACATGTATTATACACTAGTTCTAGTTCAAACAGGTATCATGGCTATCATTGTTATCATCCTTATAGGAGGAGTGATAGGGGATATTTTACGGATGAGTTAAATAAATACAACCCACATACATTTGATTCAAAATTGAAGAAACTAACTGATGCATAGGCATGATTTCTTGGAATGAAGAAGTTATTCGAGTTGCGTGATTTCACCGAGAACATGAAGGCAAGGATATTTATTTTCATCATCAAAGGAAAAGTGAACATTTGGCGGAAATATGTGACGTGGGTTAGAGACATCAGGATAGAGGATTTGAGTTGGCATGAGTTCAAAAAGATTTTTGAAAGAAGTACTTGTCAGAGATGTACTATGAAAATAAAGCTAAGGAGTTCTATGAGCTGAAGATGGGATCAATGACAGATGTTGAGTACACAAGTAAGTTCCTGGAATTATTGAGGTATGTACCATACCGTAAGGATGAGAAAGCCAAATTTTAGAGATTTTTTAATGGACTAACATTAGCATTTCAGGATTAGATTGAGTATGATGAGCCTCGGTCACTGGAAGAAGTCATTGGGAAATTGAAGCACTATTATGAGGAATCAAAGTGTAAGACCGAATCTAAGAAAGGTTGGAAATGGAATGACAATACTAAAGGTAAATGGCCACCGAAGTGAAAAATACCTTAGGATGTAGGTGAGAAAGAGAATGTTGTTCCTTAGAAGAAGTTTAATGCAGTTGAGAAGGGACATGGATCGCAACCTTGACAACAACAAATTAGAGGAAGTGGCAGGGATAGTTAGAGTGTTGGATATGTGGAAAGGAGCATATCAAGAAGTATTTCCCATCATATCGGGGTGGTAGGCCTCAAATCTATAGTGCACAGGAGGCACTGACTATTGGGGATGTTGGGAAGAGTATTCCTCGAATCTATCTAACATTGGATAAGAGGCAGACAGACCACTAGCCATCTATTATCAATATGGGCGGTAAACCTTGGGATGATTTTTTTTTCTATTTTGAATGAACATGGATTTAATTATAGTTATGTTTATTGACCTCACAGATAAGTGTTGTTTAAGAAAAGAACTACATGCAAAGTCATGGTTAGTGTAGTTGGCTACAACTACTAAGAAGAGAGCTCATCATTGGGTAAGAGATTGTGCATTTGAAGTGAATGGTATGCCTACATTAGTGAATATGAATGTACTTCCATTGGGATCATTCAATATGCTTCTAGGTATGGATTGGTTGTATATTCATAGGACTAAGGTAGATTTTTATGAAAATGTCATTGAGTGTTTGGATGACAATGGAGAATAAAGAATATTGCAGCATAAGAAGAAGGAAACATTAGTCAGAATAGTTACAACTATGCAGGTGAAGCGTAGTCATAGGAAAGGGTGTGTGTTATTTGTAGTTCATATCTCTACTGATAAAGGTAAGGATGTTGGGGATGTAGAAGTATTGAAGAGGTACCCGGTCTTGCAATAGTTTCAGGATGTGTTTCTGGTGGAGATTTCAGAGTTTCTGCCTCATAGGGAAGTGGACTTTTTTATTTAGTTGGTACCAGGGGAAGCACCAACAT
>APFE031195370.1:31864-55870 GCA_000404065.3 Pinus taeda | reverse complement strand
AACATAATTTCCCAATGCACTCCAGGTCAATTAACAACAACAAATATATTGGAGCACTCATGCTATCCGGAGCTGGAGAAAAGCACAAGATTGATCGCTGGAATCAAAAGTCTGATGTGGGATGCTTATTGGTTCTTCTTAATCAAGCCATACAGCCAAAGAGCCGTCTTGAAGTGCCTAACCGATGTTTTCGGGTATATTATACCCAACATTCAGAATGCCACCTTCGCCGCCCAATTCAGTTTATGCCTCAACAAACCGCCAGAAGTAGAACCAATGCTTGCGATAAGCCGGCTAACGTTTAAGGGCAAACAACCTGAGGCATGATTCACTTCGTCGACTGCCAGATCGCCCCTGAGAGATAGACCGCATTTACTGATACCAATTTAGTAGGATTTTGTTTCATAGATCTTTTTAGTTTAGTAGTATTTATAGACCCTTTCATGCATTTAGAAAGGGTCGTAAAAGTTTTGTATATGACTTAAACCCTGAGTTTTGCACTATGTACTTCAGGGATATTCTTTTATGAAACTTGACCAATTATTCTGAATTTGATGAGGAAGGCTTTTATGCAAATGTGCACTATTGTCATTGTTTGAAAGCATTTCTATGTTTAAGGAAGAATTTTGAATAGCGATTGATATTTTGGGTTTATCTACAGCTCACATGGTACTATTATCTGCGTCTGTATTCATTTTCATTATATGAATTGTTGTTTAAATCGCTCTTGCTATTATTGCTTATATATATATGTGTGTTTTTCACAGCATTCCTTATGCATTCCACTATTGGTTGTTTATCGCATGCTTCCCTTTCAAACGTATATATGTATTGATGATATAAACAGTGAATGTAGTAATTTGCATTTATCGCTTCATTGTGACTATTCATGTGAAGCAATCTTTGAATGATTGAACATCTTTTATTTATTTTACAGAGTCATCTATATGCCTGATAAATAGATAAAGATTATTTAACGTTGCATTCTGAATGAATAAGTTGTTCCCGGAGATTAGTATTAGTTTCCCTATTTCGTCAATAGAATAAGCTAGTCGCCTATCACTTAAGCAATCTATTCATCACCCATCCATCCCTTTTATTTCATTATCGGGAAACTGGTCCCGTTATCTCCAGTCGGAGCCACCATTCCAAACGGAAAAGGAGTTGTACCAAGGTCCGGACCGGGTGGTTATCCCCAATGTTGTGGCAGCGATTTCCGAGGCCTCAACAGTGTGTAACAGAGCTTAAGAATAGAGATATAATTATTAGATTTATTAAAATAGAGATCGAGTTGTTAATGCAGTTAGGATAGGATTTGACTCATAAAAGAGAAAAGAATGTAATGGAGAAGGATTAGCTAAGATGATAGGGATTTGAGTGAGTAAGCAAGAGTTTGAGTGATAGATAGGGTTTGAGGTTGTGACAGAGGTCAAATAAAACTGTTGTAATTGAGCCAAGAGGACCAAGACCATGTAATTCCTATTTTATTGAACAAATTGATTAAGTGTGCAATTGTGTGTTAATTCTGGTGCAGGAGTTCATTTGCATTTGCACATCGGTGTTCTGGACCCTAAATGAGTATTTCCTCTATTTTAACATTTTAATTATAAATCTCGACGTTTATGTGCTTTATCATTAATCGCGGTCATTTAGCATTAAAGATTAATATTGGGATTAAATTCTAAAACTTCCTTAAGCGCTTAATTAAATTTTTTATTTAAAGCACGTGGGTTGTATTTGATGAGCGGGAAGTGGTATATCGTGTGCTCAAAAGGTGGTAAGTGGTAACATTCCAAGTCCGTGCAATTAGCCTCAGCACTTGACACGTAGCAGATGGATGAGAGTGAAAACAATTTTTCTTGTGTGCATCCAAAGTGATAATGCTCGTGCTAGAGTCCACGCAAGATCGTGCGATGACCGTTGGATCAGATAGAGTAGATCGATGGTGGAAAAATTGATGAGCCAGTTGGTGATTGGGGAAAGTGATAGCCATTAGATCTGGAGAGAGAAGATCAACGGTGCAGAGTGAAGTGCTTGTTAAGAGGTAAAGTTAAAGTAGTTTCGATGGTGTTTAGTGAGAAAAGCTGGACCCTCAAGGGAAAAAGGTCACGTATAGAATCTGATTAAACGTAGTTGATTGGTTATAAACATAACCATTAGTCTATTTTTAGACTACCACCTTATTTCATCAACCTCCTGCGTCATTTTGGTATCAAAGCATAGAGATTGAGTTTGGCTACAGTAAACATGCCACCGAGGAGAGGAGCTGGCATAGGTCGAGGAAGACCTGAAGCAAATGCAGTTCTGCTCAAGGAGATCTAGAGTCTGCATACAAGTATGGACACAATGGAAACTGATCAGAGGAGAGCACCTGATGAAGGAGTTTCCAGTGCTGTAGAAGAATCTTCTGAGGAAGAAGAAGAGGAGGAAAACGAAACTACCAAAGTTATCAAGATGTTGGCTAAAGTAGGTACAAAACCAAAGGTGGAAATTCTTGTGTATGAAGGGAGTCTCAATGAAAAAGAGCTGATGGATTGGATTAGTTCATTGGACAAATATTTTGACTATGAGGAGGTTGGTGATAAAAAGAAGGTGAAATTTGCAGTTACCAGATTGAAGGGTCGTGCAACTATTTGGTGGGATGAACTACAAACATCCAGAACAAGAAAAAGAAAGTCCAAGATCAAGTAATGGGATAAAGTTGTGAGTAAAATGAAAGCTAAATTTATGCCAAAATATTATCAGTTAAATATTTTCAAACAGTTACAAAATTTAAGGCAAAAAGAAATGTCTGTCAAAGAATATACAAAAGAGTTTTATAGGCTGAGTATTAGAGGAGGACATGCAGAGGATGACATGGAGAAGGTAGCCAGAAAAATCAATGGCTTGCGATATTACATACAGGATGAGATCAGTCTACTAAGTCTGAAGACAATTGAAGATGCCTATCAAGCAGGTCTGAAGGCAGAAGAGAAGAAGTTGAGGAAGCAAAATCAAAGGAATAGAGGGAAAAGTTGAGTAAGAGGTAGAGGAACTACCAGACCAAGGTTTCAGCAACATCAAAGTGAAGCAGGAAGTTCAAGTAGTAGACCACCACAAAGAGGAGACTTTAATAGAGGGAGATTCTCACCCAGAGGAAGAGGCCGGGGAAGAGATATTCATGTTATACATGTAGAGAATGGGGACATGGATCATGGGACTGTCCTCATAATAAAGTAACAAGCCAGAGGAATGTGAATGTGGCTAAGGCAAAGGAAGAAAAACCTCAAATTGCAGACAAGGAAGAATCCCCTGAAGTAGGAGAATCCCTGTTGTTGAAAAGGGTATTGCTTAAGGCAGAGAAAGAGACTGGAGAACTAGCTCAGAGAAAGAGTTTATTCAGAACTACATGAAAATCCAAAGGCAAATGTTGTAAAGTGATAATTGACAGTGGAATAACTGATAACCTTGTTTCTATAGAAATGGTGGAAAAACTAGGATTAGTGAAGATAATACACCCTACTCCTTACAAAGTGTCTTGGTTGCAAAAATGACATCAGATTATTGTGATATAACAATGCAAGGTAGAGATAAAGATTGGTACTTATAAAGATGTGATACTGTGTGATGTAATTCCAATGGATGTATGCCATGTATTGCTAGGAAGACCTTGGCAGTTTGATAGAAAAGCTATTCATGATGGGAGGAGAAATACTTATACTGTGGAGAAGGATGGAAATAAACATACACTGCTGCCATTGAAGGATGAAGCTGACAAAGGAACAACTGGAAATAATGTTATGATAATGAGTGGAAAGGAGTTGTTGCAAGAGGTTGGAAAAGGTGAGGAAATGCATTTTGCTGTCATAGGGAGACCTAAGATAATTTTGACTTCCACAAACTTAGATGATTTACTTGAAGAAATCAAAACTCTGTTGAATGATTTTACTGATATTATTGTGGATGAGTTGCCAAATGCATTGCCACCAATCAAGAGTATTAGTAATCATATTGACTTAATACCAAGAGCAAGTTTGCCAAACAAAGCAACATACATATTAACTCCTCAAGAGAATACAGAAGTTGGAAGACAAGTGAAAGAACTGATGGATAAGGGACTAATCACAGAAAGTCTTAGTGCATGTGTTGTACCAATGGTACACAGTCCAAAGAAAGGAGGTGAATGGCGTATGTGTACTGATTCCAGAGCCATAAACAAGATCACTATTAGGTATAGATTTCATTTACCATGCATGGATGATTTGATGGATTGTTTGAGTGGGTCAAAGTATTTTACTAAAACAGATCTGAAGAGTGGATATCATCAAATAAGAATTAGAGAAGGAGATGAATGGAAAACCACATTTAAAACAAACATTGGTTTGTATGAGTGGTTAGTGATGCCTTTTGGACTCACTAATGCACCTAGCACATTCATGAGATTGATGAATGAAGTCTTGAAGGAATATGCAGGCAAGTTTGTTATTGTTTATCTTGATGATATTCCAGTTTTTAGTAGAAGCAAAGAAGAAAATTTGGAGCATCTTAAGTTGGTTTTAATAACCCTGCAGAAATAGAAACTACTAATAAATCTGAAGAAGTGTAGTTTCATGAAGGAAGAATTAATTTATTTGGGATCTGTATTTTCTAAAGAAGGTTTGAAATGGATCCAGAGAAAGTCCAAGCGATTTGGAACTGGCCTATTCCAAGGAACATATTTGAGGTAAGAAGCTTTCATGGTCTTGCAAGTTTTTATAGGAAATTTATGAGAGGTTTTAGCCAGATTTGTGCACCAATTCTTGAAACAATCAAGGAGACTAATCAGCCATTCAAGTGGAAAGAAGCAGTAGACAGAAATTTAAGTTTCTAAAGAAGAAAATAACAGATAAACTAGTTTTAGCTTTACCTAATTTTGAAAAAGTATTTCAAGTTGAAACAGATGCTAGTGGAGTTGCAATTGGAGAAATTTTGAGTCAGGAACAGAGACCAATAGCATACTTTATTGAGAAACTCAATGAAGCTAAGAAGAATTATTCTTCTTATGATAAATAATTTTATGCTATTGTGCAAGCTTTAAACAAATGGAGACATTATTTTCTACCAAAGGATTTTATATTGTATTCTGATAATCATGCATTACAGTTCATAAACAACCAGCCAAAATTGAACTAGAAACATGCCAAGTGGGTAGAGTTTCTACAAAGCTTTAATTTTGTGATCAAACATACCAGTGGTAAGTTGAACAAGGTTGTTGAGGCTTTGAGCAGGGTCAATTTCATTGTGCAAGAATTACGAGTTGGTATGTTAGGATTTGAAGAAATGGTTGATATGTATAAAGATGATGCAGACTTCAAAGATATTTATGTAGCTGTACAAAATCCAATAGTTCATAACAGGAGTTAGTGGTTAGATTATCTTATCCAAGGAGATTTATTGTTTAAAGGTAACAAATTGTGTATTCCCAAATGTTCTATGAGGGAAAACATAATTAAGGAGAAACACAGTGGAGGACTATCTGGTCACTTTGGAAAAGACAAAACCTTTGCTCAGGTAAATGATTTTTACTATTGGCCAAAGATGCAAACTGATGTTAAGATATTTGTTGACAGGTGTAGGATATGTCAGCATGCTAAAGGGAGAAGCCAAAATATAGGATTGTACTAGCCATTTCCAATACCAGACCGACCATGGGATGCAGTTAATATGGATTTTGTTTTGGGGTTACATAGAACTCAAAGGGGAAATGATTCCATTTATGTTTTGGTAGATAGATTTTCCAAGATGGCACATTTCGTTGCATGTAAGAAGACTAGTGATGCAACACATATTGCTAATCTTTTTTTTTAAGAAGTTGTAAGGTTACATGGATTTCCTGTAAGTATTGTGTTTGATAGGGATACAAAGTTTGTTGGGCATTTTTGGAGAACTCTTTGGAAGAAACTAGGTGCTAACCTTAGTTTTAGTTCAGCATACCATCCTCAAATAAATTGATAGACCAAAGTGGTAAATAGAAGCTTGGGGAACATATTGAGAAGTTTAGTGTATCAAATTCCTAAGCAGTGGAATTTAGCACTTGCTCAGGTAGAGTTTTCTTATAATGACACTCCAAACTGAAGTACTGGAATGATTCCATTTCAGATTGTTTTTGGAATGAATCCAAGAGGTGTAAATGACCTCAAAAATTCGGGTAAATAGTAGACAAGAAATGAAAAAAGCTGAAGAGTTTGTGGAGAAAATGCAGAGACTACAAGAAGATGTCAAAGGCAATTTGCAGGAAATCAGTGTCAAATACAAACAGAGAGCTGATATGAAGTGAAGAGAAAAATAATTCCAAGTGGGGGATTTAGTGATGGTATACTTGAGAAAATAAATATTTCCTACTAATACTTACAATAAACTAAATATGAAAAAGATAGGGCCATGTAGAATTGTAAGAAAGTTTTCAACTAATGCTTATGAAATTGAATTGCCAGAAGGAATTGGAATATCACCTTTCTTCAATGTTGCATATTTGTATCCATACAAAGAGACATAGACAGAGCTACAGGAGGAAGCTACAAAAGATGAAGTTCAAACTTTGAACTGGGAAGAACAAATGCCAAAGATAGTCAAGAAAGAGGTGGACGTTGTTTTGGAGAAAAGAGTATCCAAAAGAACTATAGGACAAGTTTATTTTCAGTGTCTAGCCAAATGGAAAGGACAGCCAGTAGAGGATTCTAGTTGGCTAACAACAGCAGAGTTGTAGAAGTATGGAGTAAACCCTGAAAGTCTGAGGGATGATTCTTTTCTTCCCCGAGAGTCTGATGCAGGAGCATCAAACTTAGCTAGCAATGCGATTGTTTGTTCACATGTTGTGGCTAAATGAGTTTAATTTCATCGACCTGAGTGGTCAAAAGTTAGTTTCAGTAGAGAGGGTTGGATCTCTCAAAAATGATCTTTACTTCATTATTGTAATAATTAGAAATTTGTATTATTTTTAGACTAAGAGATAGGTTTTTAGCATAGGTGTGTAACGGGGCTTAAGAATAGAGATTTAATTGTTAGATTGATTAAAATAGAGATCGATTTGTTAATGCAGTTAGAATAGGATTTGACTCATAAAAGAAAAGAGAGTGTAATGGAGAAGGATTAGCTGAGATGATAGGCATTTGAGTGAGTAAGCAAGAGTTTGAGTGATAGATAGGGTTTGAGGTTGTGATAGAGGTTGAATAAAACTATTGTAATTGAGCCAAGAGGGCCAAGACCCTGTAATTCCTATTTTATTGAATAAATTGATTAAGTGTGCAATTGTGTGTTAATTCTGGTGCAGAAGTTCATTTCTGTTTGCGCATCGATGCTCTGGACCCTAAATGGGTATTTACTCTATTTTAATGTTTTAATTATAAATCTCAGCGTTTATGTGTTTTATTGTTAATCGTGGTCATTTAGCATTAAAGGTTAATATTGGGATTAAATGCTAAACCTTCCTTAAGTGTTTTATTAAAGTTTTGATTTAAAGCACGTGGGTTGTATTTGATGAGTGGGAAGCGGTATATCGAGTGCGCAAAAGATGGTAAGTGGTAATACTCCAATTCCACACAATTAGCTTCAGCACTCGACATGCAGCAGATGGAGGAGAGAGAAAACAACTTTTCTCGCATGCCTCTAAAGTGATAATGCATGTGCTAGAGTCCGCGCGAGATCGCACGACGATTGTTGGATCGGACAGAGTAGATCGACTGTGGAAAAATCAACGAGCTAGTTGGTGATTGGGGAAAGCAATAGCCGTTAGATCTGGAGAGAGAAGATCAATGGTGCAGAGTGAAGCGCTTGTTAAGAGGTAAAGTTAAAGTGGGTCCAACAGTGTCTAGTGAGAAAAGCGAGACCCTCAAGGGAAAAATGTCACGTATAGAATCCGATTAAACATAGCTGATTGGTTATAAACATAACCATTAGTCTATTTTTAGACTACCACCTTATTTCTTTAACCTCTTGCGTCAAAGCTAGCCTTCCTTTCCATAGCTCATATGGTGTCTTGTGATCGTTAAATCGGAGTTGTACTATGTTCATGATTTAAATTGTTGAAAGAACTACTTATTTCCAAAAATTATTTGGTAATTTGGCTTCTAGCAAATTCATTATCATTGTTTCCTACATTGATCTATTGTTTCTTTATTTCTACGACTCCAATCTGTTGTGGAGTTCTTACAACTCAAATTTGTCTCTAGATTGCACATTTCTCACAAAATTAATTAAATTCATTTAAGGTAAATTCACCTCCTTTGTTTGATCTTAAACATTTGATTCTAATATTTCCTTCATTATTGACTAAGGCCTTGAATGAGTTGAAAGTATATAATTCTTATAATTTTTCTTTAAGAAATGCAACCCATACCATTCTCGTAAAATCATCAATAAACAACATAAAGTACCTTTCACCTTGTAGGGATGGTGTTCTCACTAGTCTACATAGATCAGTGTGAACAAGCTCGAATGGTCTTGATGTCAAGCACTCCTTTGATTTGAAGCTCACTCTTGTATATTTCCCATGTTGGAAATATTTGCATATGATGCTTGTTGGTTTCAATATTTTGAGCATATCTCTCACTACTTTATTCTATTATTTTTTACCAAATTTCCAAAGCTCAAGTGTCCTAGCCTTTTATGTCATAACCAACTCTCATCCTTATATCCCATGTAGCATTTTTCTCCTTGAATTTCATAAAGAATATATGCATTGCTTGGAATCCTTATCGCTCTTCCCAATAATCTTCCTAAATTAGTCTTCCACATTTCACAATATTTAGCATGAAAATTGAGATCATATCCTTGATCACATATTTGACTAACACTTAAAATATTATATTTGATTCCTTACACATATAAATCATTTTTTTCATACCCCTACAAATGGTAAGGCTTACGTTAGCTCTTCCTATGATTCTTGTAGATCCATTGTCTCCAAAAGTCACATTTACTCTATTAGGGTCCAACCCTAGCCACTTTATTTATGTAATAAGCCCAAGGGGCCTATTTAGAGTCATAGTTTGTTAGAGAGTCAATAAAGCCTGTAAGTGGTTATCTACATTAATAATAATTGTAAGTGGTTGACCCGCATTATAGAAAAGGGGCCACAATTAGTTGTAAACTAGCCATAGTAATAAATAAAGTCGTAAGCATGTGTTATACCAGGGACCAATAGTAGTTAGGGTTTTGGATGTCATTAAGCTATAAATAGTCCCATTTAGTAGGGGAAAGATCATCGAGTCCTATTGTAATTTATCTTTTCTCTGTTGGAGGTTTACCCCTCGAAGAGGCAAGTGAACATTGTATTATACTTTTGAATAATAAAATATCTTGCAGTCTATCTCATTTCATGTGATTATTTTGTGTTTTGGGTTATATTGCTTCATATTTCTGGTATTCTGGAATCCTCGCAGCTCAGGAGCATAACAAGTGGTATCAAAGTACTTTCAGGTCCAGTTGTACCTCCAATTTTAGCAAAAAAAAAATTAAGGCTAGAGACGTGTTCTGACGTCTTTAAACCATGGGATCTATCATTGAGCGCATATACCTATGGATTTGGAGAGGCATTCATGCAGGAACTACAAGAGGTGGTCATGCTTGTTGGAATCCCTTGTAACCCATGTGGGTACCCCTTTGAGTAGTAGTGCATTAGACAGAACATGCACGGACTGCACTCCACGTTCCCTTGGCTAAATCGGAAGCCCCCTAGGATAACCTAAAACCTAACCTTAGATAAGTCGTCAGCCTTCTTTCTAATACAGTACACTGAGAACAAAAATCATGGAGATTACTCGTACATACAATAGGGTAGTTGAGTAATACGACTAAGGGTACGATCAATCCTCAGTTAGCACCCTGAAATATTGGGCTAAGTACTATTGTTGGACCCCTGCTTATATTCTGATCTATAGCACCTAACACTCCTTTATGACCGTAGTTCCCTCCACTAGCTAAATATCACACACTACCTTTGCTTTTAGATTAGATCCTTTCGTTGGGGTTTGACTTCCACTGTCTAGATTAGATCCAGTAGTTGGGGTTATGTCGCTGCCGTGTAAGATCAAATTAAGTAATTGGGATTTTGAAAATGCATATTAGACTCTTTGTGCAATGAGTGTTTGGCCGCCATAGTAAATATCAAATAGTCACAACACATTTTGCAATACCACGACCTTTGGGTTTCTGTTACTATAGTCCTGACCTGATTTTCACAGGATAATTGGCAATATCATGATTTCTAGAATTCAACCACTGAAGTACTGATCAAGTGGTAGTAAAATTTCTTTCGGAGTGAAAAATAAAATATAATTTGAGGTCATCTCAATATTCTTGCAATATACTTAGCCTATAGGATTCAACATGATGAGTTTGTCGCAGTGGCATGATTCACTTGTAAACACGCAATTTTCCGTCGGTCTCAAATTTTTCTCGACATGGCTTCAAGTGACCACACCACCAGACTCCTGATCTTGTCCTCTTTACAAGAATACTATTCTTAAGTAAGCTCAAAATTTGACCAGGGCTAGTGTATGCTCAATACCAAGTCTCAAGTTATGGTTGCAGAAAGGAAAGCCAAGAAGGTCGAAAACCTTGATAAAAAATTCAATGAGTTCCAAGAGTCCATTACCACCAAGCTCGAAAAAATAACAATCATTATAACAACGTCTCAGAAACTCATGAAGGAAGAGCCTAGTGTTGATGTAAACATAGAAGGAGAATCTAGTCATCACATTCACTTCCATGGAGGTCACCACTCTTTGAACCACTAGACACCCAAGTTGGACATGCACAAATTTGATGGCGCTAACCTAACTATATGGGTAGCACAAATGGAACAATATTTCTTCCTTAATGATATCTACAACGATGGAACTAAAATACATGTGGGATCCCTTTGCTTGGACCAAGAGAGATGACAGTGGCATCAGAAATATTATCCAGGAAGGGCAACTTGGAACATGTTCTCAAAAGCCATAGGTGACCACTTTGATCGAGAATCTCATTTTTTGGGTCGTCTCACTAAGCTCAGGAAAACATGTATAGTAAAGGACTACATTGCAGCCTTTGAACAATTGGCCATCAAAACTGAAGGCCTAGGAGATGAATTTTACTTGGAATGTTTCATTAGTGGCCTAAAGGAAGCCATCCAAGCCTATGTATGAATGCATCACCCAACTACTTGGTTGGATGCATGCCACAAGGTCTTAGATGTGGAAGTTTCCTTAAATGCCCAGTCCAATCGTCAAAATTTTGTTGCTAAGGTGTGTCCCACCTAAGATCCAGGCCCCACCCAAACACTTCAGGTTTAAAAGGTGTCACCGACAAAAATGGTTGAAAGAAGGAAATAAGGATTGTGCTACTATTGTGATGACAAGTACTCCCCCGAACATAAATGTAAGGAACCAAAATTCTTTCAAATTGATGCTACTGATAATAACTCAATAGATGATGCTCCATCCCCTGAGATTCCTGAGGAAGAAGCAGGTGAAACTTAAACTAACCCATACAATGATCTCACAGCTATGTCAGATGAGCCAGTTATATCATTACATGCCTTGGCTTGAATTTCTTCGTCCCATACTCTCAAAATCCGAGGTTTTATTAAACATCGACCAGTAGTGGTATTGATTGATACTGGAAACACTCATAACCTTTTCCATAAAAGAGTCAAAAAAGTTTTTCATTTCCTTATATAGATGGTATCTGATTTCCAAGTCCTTATCGTTGATGGGGGCACCATGAAATGTGAAGGACGATGTGAAAATATTAAGCTTCATAAGGGGGATTAACACCTAAAAACCCACATGTTTTCCATTGAAATGGGTGGTTGTGACATTCTCCTTGGCGTTGAATGGTTTTTCACACTAGGCCCTATCACAATGGATTTCTAGGAGTTATATATGAGCTTTAAGAAGAATGAACAAACTCATACATTGATGGGACTCCAAGAAAGTGCTCCTACTATCATCAACTCACATCAAATGGAGAAGATTTAAAAAAAGGGCCATCATGGAGAAGTAGCCCAATTTAATGGCATCCATGCCATTGAATCCACTACTCCTCATAGTCATACTAAGATACAACAGGTATTAGATCAACACCAGTAGGTATTTGAAAACCCTAAGGAGCTTCTACCCTCTCATGGTGAACGTGATCATAACATCCCTTTGGTGCTTGGGTGCCTAGCCTCCAAATGTCTACCCATATCGATATCATTTTTCCCAAAATAATGGAATTGAAAAAATCATCAAGGAACTCCTCGAAGTCAGTGTTATCCATCCTAGCAGCAGCCCTTATTCATCTCCAGTGATCATGGTTCTAAATAAATATGGAGAATGATGCATGTGTTCTGACTTTCAAGCCCTTAACAAGCTCACTATCAAGGACAAATTTCCTATTCCAGTTGTTGATGATTTGCTTGATGAAATGCATGGTGCTAAATTATTTACCAAGATAGACCTTTGCTCAGGCTATCACCAAATACTCATGAAGGAAGTGGACATTCCCAAGACAACTGTCTCAACTCATGAAGGCCATTATGAATTCCTAGTCATGCCATTTGGTCTCTGTAATGCTCTATCCACTTTTCAAAGCCTCATGAACCACCTTCTGAAACCATATCTCAGAAAAAAAAATTCCTGGTCTTATTCGATGACATTCTCATCTATAGCATAACATGGGAAAAATATATTCAACATGTTGACTAGATATTTCAATTTCTCCAAGATCACAAATTATCCAGGTACTCCTTTGGCATGGAACAAGTGGAGTATTTGGGACACATTGTAGGCCGTGAAGGAGTGAGGTCTTATCTGAAAAAGAATCAGGAAATGTAAGATTGGCCCCAACCAAATACTTTGAAGAGTTTGAGGGGATTCTTAGGTATCACACGCTACTATCACAAATTTGTTTACAATTATGGACGCATTGCTAGACCCCTCACTAATCTTAGCAAGAAAAATTCATTTCTCTGGGATGCAACTTAGCAAGCCTTCTTGGCTCTCAAACAGACCATGTGCTCCACTCTAGTAATAGCCTTACTAGACTTCACAAAATATTTTGTGATTGAATGTAATGCTTTAGGTACGGGTATTAGTATCATATTAATGCAGGAAGGTAGACCATTGGATTTTACCGGTCAACAACTTAGTGGCAAAAATTTGGGTCAATATACTTATGAGAAAGAAATGATGGCCATATTACATGCAGTAGACACCCAAAGACCACACTTATTGGGGAGACATTTCCAAATCCATACGAACCATCATAGCCTAAAATATTTTCTATAGCAACATTCATCGTCGCAACATAAAATAAATGGCTTGAAAAAATGTTGGGATATGATTATGAGATCATTTACAATAAGGGATGTGACAATGTAGTGGTTGATTCCTTATCATGCTAATTTGAGGATGAGAGTGCCCTTCAATCACTCTCTCTACCCATACCAAATTGGATTGAAGAGGCCTGCAATAAATATTTCTCCCACCCCTCTCTATCCCAACTCATTAAAAACTAAAGAGAAGATCTCAATTCCTCAATAGACTACTCTTGGAAGGATGAGATTCTTCACTACAAGGATCAAGTAGTGCTATGCCCGACCTCCACCCTCAAAATCCACATCTTGGATGAGTTGCACTCATCTCCAATTATAGGACATTCAGGCTTTCAGAAGACTCATGCACAAGCACATCATTCTTTCTTTTGGACTGGCATGAAGAACGCCATTCTTACTTTTGTAGCTGAATGTGATGTATGCCAACACAACAAAGGGGAAACAATCAAGCTATCAAGAACCTTACAACCATTACCACTCCTTACTTCTGTCTGGATGGATGTTTCCATGGATTTCATTACTGGTCTCCCAAAGTCAAGCATAAATCATTCATCATGGTGGTTGTTGATAGACTCTCCAAATATGCTCATTTTTGCGCTTTACCACACCCATTTACCGCAACATTGGTGGCTCAAGTTTTCTTGGACCAGATCTTCAAACTGCATGGCATGCCAACTTCCGTTGTGTCTAATCAAGACCCCACTTTCACCAACAAATTTTGGCAGGAAATTTTCAAGCTCCAGGGCACGCAACTCCAACTAATTACTGCTTATCATCGTTGAACAAATGGTCAAACAAAAGCAGTCAACAAATGTTTGGAGACCTATAGGAGATGATTCACTTTAGACAAGAAACATCAAGGGGTACAATGGATGCCTTTAGCTGAATGGTGGTATAATACTAACTATCCTGAAGCCACCAAGATGATGCAATATGAGCCAGTTTATCGCCAAATCCCACCTTCACTAGTTTCTTATATCCCCGGATGTTCCAAAGTACATGAAAATGATCAAATCCTACAAAACTGTGCCACCATATTCACTCATCTCAAAGATAATCTACATCAAACTCAGAAAATAATGAAGCAACAAGCTAACCAACATCATTCTGAGAGCTTGTTTCAATAAAGGGATCAGGTATTCCTGCGACTCCAACCATATAAGAAAACACCTCTTAAAGAAAAGGGCTTCAAGACACTAGCACCAAAATTCTATGGGCCTTATCATATATTTCAGCGCATAGGAGAAATTGCTTACAAACGGGCCTTGCCACCTCCTTCAAAATTCCATCTAGTCTTCCATGTATCGTGCCTCAAGAAAATGGTGGGGAACAATTGTAGGGTTCAAACAATTTTGCAAAAATTGGATGAAGAAGGATCACTTTGTATCCTAACAAAATAGGTCTTAGATACTCACGAAAGATATCTTTGCAGCCACACAATCAAGAAAGTCTTGATCAAGTGGAAAGACACCTCTCCAGATGATGCGACATGGGGACCAACCACTATTCTTCAACAATTTCCGTAGGTTTAGCCTTGAGGAAAAGGTTGCTTTTGATGGGGGAGGGAATGTTAGTTTCCAAACCTAACCCCTTTATTTATGTAATAATCCCAACGAGCGTAGTTAGAGTCATAGTTAGTTAGAGAGTCAATCAAGCCCGTAAGCGGTTATCCACATCAATAATAATTGTAAGTGATTGACCTGCATTATTAAAAAGGGACCACAATAGTTGTAAATGGGCCATAGTAATAAATAAAGTGGTAAACCCATGTTATGAAAGGGACCAATAGTAGTTAGGCTTTTGGATGTTATTAAGCTATAAATAGTCCTAGTTAGTAGGGAAATATCATTAAGTCTTATTATAATTGAGCTCTGCTCTATTGGAGGTTTCCCCTTGAAGAGGAAAGTGAAAATTGTATTTTTCTTATGAATAATAAATTATCTTGCAGTCTGTCTCATTTCATGTGATAATTCTGTGTTTTGGGCTATATTACTTCAGATTTCGGATATTCTCGATTTCTCACAAGTCAAGAGCATAACAAAATATTACCTTATATATCAACTGCAACAAAAAAATCATAACCATATCAATTATGGTTCCATATTGTTATTCAAATATATTGTGGGCACAACACCATATAACAAAATACATTATATATATATATATATATATATATATATTATAGAGAGAGAGAGAGAGAGAGAGAGAGAAGAGAGAGAGAGAGAGAGAGAGAGAGAGATGGCAAACAACCATTGTTTAAAATTAGGGATCAGCGGGATTTGAACCCACCTATCTAGGTGGTTGGCCTGCCCAACGGGAAACCCCATAAAAAATACCACCATCAGCCAAAAAAAATGGAACCCAAATTTAACCACAACCCAACGGTTAAAAAACCGCCCACCAAACAAAAGAAAGAACCATGTATTAATATGACATGGTGGGTATAAAACCTACCTTTCCCCTCCAACATCTAACTTTTTTTACCAAGTTTCTAACCCATATGCCTTTGGAATTAATGCCAAGACTCATATATAAAAACTAAAATTCATTTATTCACCTAACAAAGGAAGCTTGAGAGGAACCACAAGCCAAAAGGGAGTTAAAATAACGAGAATGAATGGAGGTTGAGGCAGTGGAACTATGATTGGCATGGAGATCGAGGAGGCCGAGACCATGACGTAGTTCCAAGAGGTGGAACCATGAGTAGAGGAATCTTTGAGGAATCTTCAAATTTCCTAGGGGACAAATTTTAATAGTGTCAGAAACATGTCAGGCTTATACTCATTTGAACTAGATTTTTCACTAGGAGTTTGATGGTGTAATCCATTTCTTCATCTTAGTAGTCAATTTTTCAGTGATCTCCAGAAGAGAATCCTGTGAGGAATATAAAAGATTCCTAGGGAGTCCAGATTTGACTATGACAGAAAAGGGTCATTTTTAAAATCAAATTTCATGGCCTTTTACAAGGAACACGAAAGTGCATGTCCTTTTTTCATCCAAGTAGCCAATTTTTAGGTCATACCCATACTTGGAGGTATAAGGTGTATTTTTTCCATGTGTTTATTATATTTTGTTGAGATTATGATTTGAATTTTAGGCCCATGTATGCCACCTTGTGAGAAGACCATTGTATGCCACTTTATGTGAGAAAATGTTACTTTTTCATGTTGAAGGAGAACATATTATGAATGTGATCTAGGTGGATCTCCAGACACCAGTGGCATGGAAAAAGCTCAAAATTCAAAGTGGTAGAAAGCTGATTAACTTGACATCAGATCGAAGTGTTCGTCACCCTGGTTCCAACGGTGCGAATGGCACTCCAATTTGAGTCCAGATGAAGGAGATAGAGGCAGTCAAAGTTGGGTTGACTTTTTGCTGACTTTGCAGGATTAACAAAGACACAATTTGAACTTTTCCGGTAGATGGAATCCAGCCAAATCTGGCTAGATTCCGAGTGAAATTTTCGCCTGGTTAAAATGATTCCTTCGGTCAAAATCTGAATTTTCAAAAATGTGCAATTTGTTTTATTTAAACAAAAAATATAAAAAAAAGGGTGGCGGGCTACCAGCCCCACCACCCCAACTCTTATCCACATAAAAAAATATATATATCGGTGGAGGCGCGGGCCACGAACCCTAGCCCCTCCCACGGAACCACAATTACAAGCATATAACGGGTGTTGGGCCGACCCTTGGGGCACGAACCCAAACACGCCCGAAAAGAAACCAACCCCGCCATTAATACACGTGACAGCCAATGGAGCTGGCGGAGGTGGGGTGGGTAGGCTGCCCAAGTCAGGCCCAGCTGACCCTTGTTAAAAATTAACAGTGTTGTTATGTACAAGGGAGGAGGCGGGGTTTGACCGCTCGACCTCCTCCACAACATTCGGATCTCAAACCAACTGCGCCACAACTAACTTATTGAGAAATATGACACCAGTTTTATTATCTAAACATAGTTTATCAATGTGCCAGGATGGAGGAGAAGAAGCAGTGGGCATGGAAAATGAGGCAGAGTTAATTTTTAATTAATTTTTATGCAAGTGGAACCATGACTTAGCAAAATTTCCAGGAGGGTGAAATTTTTGCAGTGTCCAAATTGGACAAACTTTATGTCGATCTTACACCTCTCAGCAACACGAACCTGATGGCGTAATCAGTTTCTTGATCTGAGTAGCCAATTTGTAGAGGGCCCAAAGGAGGGAATCTTTGAGGAATCTAGGGGGAATCTAAAAGATTCCTTAAGCCCCATATTTTCATTTTCTCAGAATTTAGAAATTTGACAGTTGATTTTTCACTATTCGACGCCACAAATTTGATGGTGTGTTTTGATTTTCCATTTTCTCATTTCATTTTTCGGGCACTTTTCTAAGTGGAGTGCAAATTTCAGCGTTCATGTGCAAGTGGTCATTTCCATGAGATTCGACACAGCGAGATTAATGGTACGAACAACTTCGGCAGTTTGACATCCGCTTCTTTAGATGGTCCATGGATGTGAGGTATATGCATTGTGTTCATGTACTTCTTTTGCTATGCATTTTGCTGCATAGATCCGTGTTTGATGTTTGATGTGTGATCTTGTTTCTTACTCATTTTCATGATTCCTTCTTGATGTGACGTGAAATCATTTGTGTGATGTACTTGTTGTCATGATTCGTCATGTCTTGTTCGAGATCCCTTTGTCGTCATGTTGATGGGATACTCATGTTGTCGCCATGTATGTTTGCATTAAGATCCTTTTATGCCATGTTGGCAGGATGCTCATCATGCATGAGTTTATGTCATACTGATAAGAGTCCTTTTTGACTCAGAGTTCCTGTAGTGGAACATATCTTGGAGCCACTCCCGCGTGAGGGAATTTTCCTTGTATGATAGCGACATCACCTCTTATGTCCATCCTCACTATTGGCAACACTTAATGCAATGGCCTACACCATCTTGACACTGGGGCTCGGAGACGTAGTCCCTCCTGGACGAACTCCATTATCAATGGCTAATGTTTTCATGTGTTGATGAATGTGATGTTCCTCTTCTTTACAGCATGCATATGTATTCATTAATTTTCTTTTTAAAATGAAATTTAACACATCATGAAAGTAAAAGGTCTTAGAAGGGTCCTTTGTCACACCCGGACCTGGATCATAGGTATCAGAGTGGTCTTTGCATGGATGTGAATTGCAAGCGTGAACAATGGAATGTGCAGTGAAAAAGGATGAAAAAGTGATGTACGAGACCATGCTCAAAATTTCCAAAAGAGTGGAAATAATGTATGAAAATCTACAGAAAGAGTCAGAGGAAAATGAGCTATTGCAGCTTTAGTTGCAAGCCATAGAAGAGGCCTTGGAAGAACTGAAGCACAACAAACATAATCTTCAAATAGAGAATGTTGAATTGAAGATGCATCTACATGAAGAGAAAGAGGAAAAACATAGTTTTCTATGACAACTGCAAGCAAAGGACGAGGCCTTGGAAATGCTGCAGCGTGACCCACGTGAGGTAAAATGTAATTCTTTGAATTCATGTATGTGTCCTAATGATGATTTCAGTGTTTTTGAAAATCATACCATAGGAATTGGCTCCAAACTGTTGAAGAGAATGGAGTATGAAGGAAAAGGCTTGGGCGTTAATGGCCAAGGCATTGTCAACTCCGTCAAAGTAGAAGAATTACCCCGTCAGGCAGGACTTGGGTATGTCAGAAAGCAAGTTAGGGAATGCGTCGAGATAGCTAGCGACCCACCAAGAACAAATGATGATCATTCCTCATTAGTTCCTTCCAAATCGACAGAGAAGGTAAAAGATGTTGATTTCATTTCAGTTTCATCTTCACATAGTATGATTTCTGTGGGAGATTTGGAGATCCCAATTACAGGGACAAACATGAGGCTCCTTACCAGGACGAGGCATGAGGAGGAAACAGAACTTGGTGTTAATAACCAAGGCATAACTCAACCATTGGAGGTTGTGCAGAGACATCAATTTGTTGGCTCGAGATACACTGAGGGAGAATGCTCAAAGGTGTCATATTCTTCTGAGACATTTTCGAAATCGTCGAGGAAAGAGAATGATGGGAACACATCCCCATCATCCCATGGTAGTTTCCATTGCAGGGAAAGAACTGAGGTAAGATCTCATCACCATACTTACACCAGAGGCGACAAGTAAAGGTATAACCAGTTTCGATATTCGAATTTTCATTTCGATTATAATCATGTTTTTAATGATGAGCGTAAAACATGGCATCGAAAAACATGTACCTTTTGTGGATTACATAACCATACATTTTCTAAGTGTTGGAAAATAATGGAAGCATACAAAAGGATGAGGCATGAAAGACCCTCTCAACAACAAGTAAAGAGACATGTTAAGCAGATCTGGAGAAAGAAGATGTATTACAGCCATTGCAACAGAAGTGGCCATCAAAGAGCCACATGTTGGAGGCTCCATCTAGAGCAGTGCCTTAAAGACAAAGTGTTGATGCATGAACCAGGTGAACAATTGTAGTTTCCATTGCAGGGAAAGAACTGAGGTAAGATCTCATCACCATACTTACACCAGAGGCGACAAGTAAAGGTATAACCAGTTTCGATATTCGAATGTTCATTTCGATTATAATCATGTTTTTAATGATGAGCGTAAAACATGGCATCGAAAAACATGTACCTTTTGTGGATTACATAACCATACATTTTCTAAGTGTTGGAAAATAATGGAAGCATACAAAAGGATGAGGCATGAAAGACCCTCTCAAAAACAAGTAAAGAGACATATTAAGAAGATCTGGAGAAAGAAGATGTATTACAGCCATTGCAACAGAAGTGGCCATCAAAGAGCCACATGTTGGAGGCTCCATCTAGAGCAGTGCCTTAAAGACAAAGTGTTGATGCATGAACTAGGTGAACAATTGTTCAAAAAGCAAAACAACCACAGGGGGATGACCCATTCACAACGATAAGTGAAAAATGGTTTCTAGATATGTTATCATTTCATGTTCGTACTTTTGTAAATCATTTGTTTCATTTTAAAATGTAAAAGTGATGATGTGTTTTCCATCACTCGTTCAGCAACAATGATGTCTGGTATTATTTTGAGTAGCATGGTAAACTGTGAAAGTGATGTCATGTTTCCATCACTTGTCGAAAGAAAAAATAGTGTTTGGCCTTATCTTTGTAAATCATGTGTTGCAGTGATGATGAGTTTTCAATCACTTGTTAAAGCAACAACGATATGTTGGCCTTGTTTTCGTAGCTGGGGTATTGTTTCCATCTTGATGTAAACTTGACCATCGAGTATGTGTTATAAACTCGTGGCAAGTGTGGAATGCTTGGGTCTTTAGTTGGTCATGAAAGTCAAGCATGTAATTTGCAAAACAATGTACTACATGTTGCAAAGGTTGCAGGTGTTGGCTCATTGCTTAAGGCTCCAAAGAACAAAGGTGAAGGAGATGGAAGCGAGACATTTTAGGATGCTTGTGATGCATACAAGGTACAGAGAAGTTGCAGATTATTTTTCATGCTTTTAGAGGACCAAAAGCTCCTGAGTAGGGAGGATTAATCCAGGTGGATCTCCAGACACCAGTGGCATGGAAAAGGCTCAAAATTAAAAGTGGCGGAAAGATGATTAACTTGACATTAGATCAAAGTGCTCATTACCCTGATTCCAATGGTGTGAATGACACTCCAATCCGAATTCGGATGAAGGAGATAGAGGCACTCAAAGTTGGGTTGACTTTTCACTGAATGTGCGAGATTAACAAAGACACAATTTAAACTTTTCCGGTGGATGGAATCCAGCCAACTCCGGCTAGATTCTGGGCAAAATTGTCGCCTAGTTAAAATGACTCCTTCGGTCAAGTCGTTTGATGTTTTATGTGGGATCTTGTTTCTTACTCGTTTTCATGATTCCCGCTTGATGTGATGCAGAATCATTTCTGTGATGTACTTGTTGTCATGATTCATCCTGTCTTGTTCAAGATCCCTTTGTCGTCATGTTGATGGGATACTCATGCTGTTGCCATGTATGTTTTCATTGAGATCCTTTGATGCGATGTTGGCAGGATGCTCATCATGCATGAGTTTATGTCATACTGATAGGAGTCCTTTTTTACTGAGAGTTCCTGTAGCAGAACATCTCTTGGAGCCACTCTTGCGTGAGGGAATTTTCCTTGTATGATAGCGACATCACCTCTTATGTACATTATCACTATTGACAACACTTAATGTAGTGGCCTACACCATCTTGACACCGAGGCCCAGAGACGTAGTCCCTCCTAGACGAACTTCGTTATCAACAGCTTATGTTTTCATGTGTTGATGAATGTCATGTTCCTCTTCTTTATAGCATGTATATGTATTCATTAATGTTCTTTTAAAAATGAAATTTAACACATCACAAAAGTAAAAGGTCTTGGAAGGGTCCTTTGTCACACCCGGACCTGGATTAGAGTGAGAGTTCTTGTGGGAGAATGTCTCTTGGGAGAGACATGCCACTCTAGATAAGGGTTTCATCCTTGTATTGGAAAATATTTCATCATGTACTCATCATCTTCTTGCAGATACTAATGAAGCAGCCTCCCCACTCTTGACCTAGGGCCCAAAGACATAGTCCATATTAGACAAAACCGATTATTATATCATCTATTATGTATGCTTCATGATTATTTCTTCTTGTTTCATGTTGATGGTTTGTTGAAGCGTTGTTTAGATTATCCATTTCTCATGATTTCACATGAAAATATGTGTTAGTAAAAGGCCATGTATAATATAGATTTTTTTTAAAGCACTATGAAAATTTTCCAGATTAGGTGGTATTAGAGCAGTCTGACCATTTTTCCAAGGATTGTGAATGTCATCATGGGCGAGATTAAATGTGAAAAAAAAAATGAAATGGAGAAGAACTAAGATACCCATGATTCCTTCTACAGGATGGAAAACATTGTAGATATATTATTTGCGGATTATGATGAGAAAGTGGAAAAAGTGGAACATGAGAAAGAGAAAGCAGAGGACGATACTCCTTCTCCATCTTTGGGGGAATATTCTTCCTCTTCATATTATTCAATTCAAGTGAAGAGATCAACCAGAGCCTTCAAGTAGAGAATTTTGAATTGAGGTTAATTCTACAAGAATCATAAGAGGAGAACCAGAGTTTACAACTTCAATTCTGATCCACAGAAGAGGCCTTGGAAAATTTGAAGTGCAATGAAGGCTTATGAAACCATCATCACCTTCTTCAGAATCAATAGCTAAGGTAAACAGTGTTGGTAGTTCTTCAATTTCATTTTCACATGATGTTATTTCTATTGGAAGCATTGAGATACCTCTCTTAGGAAATGACATGAGACTCCTCATCAAGATGGGGTACATTGAAGGAGAGTGCTCGAAGGCAAAAAACTCAAGGGGTTATTCAAACAAAGAATCCAAGCAATTTCCAAAACCACTGAGGAAAGAGGATGTTGAGAGCACATCACAATCTTCCCGTGATAATAAGCATTGAAGAGGAAGAGCTAAGGCACGTTCTTCTTGCCAAGCTTGCATGAGAGACAACCAAGCAAGGTATAAAAGGTCTTGATATTCTAATGTTCCTTTTGACTACAAGCAGATTGATAATGATGGGAAAATTTTGTGGCATAGAAAACCTTGTAATTTGTGTGTCTTGTATAACCATGTTGTTTCTAAGTGTTGGAAAATAATGGCAGCAAGAAAGAGGCCAAGACATGAATGTTGGCATTATGGTTCTGGTATGATTATATGTTTCAGATGTTGTACTTGATGGCAACACCCATGGCATGGCTCTCATTTTTGATAAAAAATGAAGAAGTACGCAGGAGAACAGTTCAGGAGGTGCGTACCCGTAGCTATACCGTGCAGGGACCGCGTCCAAATACGCGGGTCACCCATTCATGGGGTGCGTACCCCAGTGCACACATTCCAAGGCAGTTAAGCGTCCACACGTGGGGTTTCTCATGGTATTTAGCCAACAGTATTGGGTTATCATGGTTTTGGCCCGTGGTATTGTTTATTTTATTATTATTATTGAGCCCCATGATCCTTGATTTGAGGAAGAGCTTGCCTATATAAAGCAAAGGAGATCATTTGGCCAGAGCATCTTTCGTGTCTTTGAATATCTTAAGATCTGATCTATTGGGTTCTCGGTTCTTAAAAGATTGATTTATAAAGGAGAAGTTAGAAGCGAATCGGCGAAGGGTGATCTCTTGAGCACAAATTCGGATCTGAGCATCTGAGGTTATTTCAGCCCTAGTCCAAGGTACGCAGAGGCGCCGAAGGTTCAGTGCGTGGGTACGCAGAGGCGCCGAAGGTTCAGTGCGTGGGTACGCAGAGGCGTCGAAGGTTCTGTGCGTGGGTACGCAGAGGCGCCGAAAGTTCAATGCGTAGGTACGCAGGGAAACAGTGGTTCAGGTGCGTACTTTCTGTAGCAGCACGCGGCGCGGTTATTCTTTTGGGTGCGTATCTCCTGGGAAGTACGCGGCGCGATAGTGCCATTGGGTGCGTACTGTACGCAGTTCAGTGAAAGGAGCAGTGCGTGGCCACGCAGTCCAGAAGAAGGAGATCTGCGGGTATACGCAGAGAGGCAGAAGGTGAACTGCGTAGCAACGCAGGCCAGTAAAAGAAAAACCGCGTATCTGTGTTAAGATCTTCTGTTGGTTGAATTTTTCTGTTGATAAGGTGT
>APFE031195370.1:4959-22233 GCA_000404065.3 Pinus taeda | reverse complement strand
ATTATTGTCAACAATGAAGACCCTTCTCCACATCAAGGTAGGAAGAATGCCAAGAATTTCTAGAGAAAAAATAATTTTTGCAGCCATTGTAACAAGAATGGACATGAGAGAGCCACATGTTGGAAGCTCCATCCAAGGAAACCTCTCAAGAAGGACAAAGCACTTGTGAAGGAACCAGTTGGTGAATTTATTCAAGAGAGCCATCTAAAAGAAGAAGATCCATTCACCTTGTCGAGTGAGAGATGGTGGAACTAAAACATTTTTTTGAGCATGACCACATTTTTTAAATCACATGTTGAAAAATGTTTGTAAATGCGTGAAGAATTTGTCATCATTTGTGAAAGAAACATAGTGATATTTTGTGCCTTTTAGTTGATAGCTAGCATATTGGTTTATGTTATGAGTATGATGTAAACTTGACCATGAGTGTGTTATAAAATCTTTCCAAGTATGTGGTATGTTTGGGTCACATATAGTATTATTAAATAACATGTATTTTGCAAGTTGTACTACAGGTTTGCATAGAATATGGGTGTGAGTTCATCACTTATGGCTCTGAAGTACAAAGGTGAAGGAGAAGGAAGTGTGGCATGTTAGGCCACTTATTGTGTAGATGAGGTAGTATAATAGATTGTAGATTCTATTTATGCTTTTAGAGGACCAAAATATCCTTAGAGGGGAGGAATGATCCACATGTCTCTGGAGAGGCTAAAAAATAAAAGCCGTAAACTCTCAGCAAAACCAAGTCCAAGTTCTAGTTATCGTTGTTACGATTTCGATGGCATGGATAGCACTCAAATCTGAGTCCATATGACCAACTTATTACAGTTTGAAGTTTGACTAGACATGCAAAAAGGGGGGGCCAATGGTGCGCCACATGTCATGCTAGTCAGCAGGTGGGTTTTAGGCCCCTATACTACTAGTGTAACCCCTTATTGTTACTAGTACAACCCCCTTATTATATTGTTGTATCCATGTAGTCCCCATATTGTTACTATTGTACCCCATAGAAGCCCACTATTGTTATTATTATGCCCTTACATTATTATTGTTATGTCGCCTCTGATTATATTATGACCCCTTATACTCCTATATATAGAAAGGAGGTCTTGTCAATTGAATCATCCAAGAATTGTTCATTTGTGTAATGTAAAGGAGGTTTCCCCCTCGAAGAGGCTGAATTCTAAGGCATTCAACTATCTTTTCTATCTTTTTGTAAGCTGGTTTCATAAAATTTGGTATCAGAGCTTTGGACTCTGGGGTTTGGCTACTCCAAACAGGTCACCGTGGCATTTGCACTATAAAAAAATTTCTGCGATGTTTCAGATGAAAAAAGAAAACCCCATTTGAGATGAAATCACACTGAACCTCGGGTCCGAATTTCAAAGCTTTTCACACTATATTTGCGGAGATATGATCTGAGGAAGTTGGCATTTTTGCAGACTCTTGAATTACATTCCAAACAGGTGACCTGGGGAAAGCATCATAACTTCTGGTTTGAGGATCAGATTGAAATTTCATAAGAAGTTACAGAAAGAGGACAGACTGTAGTTTCCTATATATATTTTTTAGACCTGAAGGTCGAAACAGTGACACGTGGCACTTCATACAAGTTCGATCTTCTAAAAGGGTATATAATCAGGTCATCTTGGGAGATTGTGCATAACTCTTTCTTGGAGAATCTAAATTCAATTAGACTGGGGCATTGGAAAGATGACGCAAAGGGCTACCACATGTCGTAATTTCAGAACTGGAAGAACTGAAATTATAGAGTAATAGTCGTTTCAAGATCGAGCTCCTAAAATCAAGAAAAAGTGATATGAGGAAGTTTGATGGCAAGGATCGAGTGAATTGGATACTTCAGATGGAGCAATATTTTGATCTACATGGTGTACCACTGTTACAAAAGGTATGTATTTCATCTTCATATTTAGAACCGGATCAATTTTTATGGTATAAAGGGCTTTGTTCTCGTAAACCACTTGTTATGTGATCAATTTTCATGGAGGAAATGATAGCACATTATGAGGATACAAAGAGAAACTCCTTCTTTAGCCAATTGATAAATATCAAACAAAAGGGTTCAATGGAAGAGCACATTGAGGACTTTCAAAAATTGAATAAAAGGGTCAATTATATTCCAGAAAAGCAAAGGATTGATGTCTTCATAGGGACTTTAAAGGATAGCGTTCAACATAAGGTTTGTTTTTGGGAACCTGATTCATTGGAGGAGGCATTCGAGATGGCAAGAAAAATTGAAAGAGAAATTATGGAAACAAGGAATCCCACCACTCATGACTATGATTATGGAAGTGTTTCTTCTCCTAGCCTTCCACAACCTACAAGGCTTACAGCACAAAAATTGGAAGAAAAAAGAGAAAAAGGGCTTTCTTACAATTGTGATAGAAAATGCACTAAAGGTCATAAGTGTGCTAAAAGGAAATTATTTTAAATAGAGTATGAAGAGGAGGAAGAAAGGATCAAGAAACATCAAAAGAAGAGGATATACACCAGGACCCAACCCTAGAGAAAGGAGAAATGAATTTGACCATATCTTGTAAAGCATTGGCAAGAATTACCACTCAAACTCTCATGATAGAAGGACATATCAAGAAGAAAAAGGTTAAAGAAGTGAAAGATCACATCGAGAAAGAAGAAATGAATCCAACCATATCTTGTAATGCATTGGCCGAAGTTACTACTGCTCAAACTATCAAGATAGAAGGACATATCAAGAAGAAAAATGTTCAAGAAGTGAAACATCACATCAAGCATCAAGAAATGAATCCGACCATATCTTGTAAAGCATTGGAAGAAATTACCACTCCTCAAACTCTCAAGATAGAAGGAAATATCAAGAAGCAAAAGGTTCAAGTAGTGAAATATCACATCGAGCATCAACAACAGGTTCTCCAACTTTTAAAGGATAACGCCACTTTGGTGCAGAATCGAATGAAACAACAGGTAGATCAACATCACAGTGAAAAAAGTTTTGATGTAGGCGATTGTGTATTTTTAAGGCTACATCTCAAGCAAGCTATTTATGAGAAGAAAATGTTGGCAATACTACATGCACTTAAGAAATGGCACCCTTACCCAATGGGAAGACACTTCAAGGTAAAAATGGATCATGATAGTCTTAAATACATTTTAGAACAAATATTATCTTTAGAAGAACATAAAAAATGGGTCACAAATATGCTAGGTTATGACTTTGACATCATCTACAAAAAAGGGAAGAGATTTTTTGTTGCAGATGCACTCTCAAGAAAGGATGAGGATGTGGAGGCATTGATTTGCGCTATTTCTATTATCCAACTATATTGGATAAACGAAGCAAGGGATGAATGGAAGAAGGATGAAGAAGTATGGACACTCATTCAAAAGTTATAGAAGATCCCAATTCAAACAATATTGCCAGAACTTGAAGAGGAAGGAAAAATCATATTGGAACTTGGAGCAGTCACAGAAACAAGAACCCGACAACTACAAAATCTATCAATTTAAGATTATCTCATCAAGTGGAAGAACTTACCCGCTAAACATTCCACATGGGAGGACAAGAATTTTATACAGAAGCATCAAGAACTACTCAAGCATTGAGGACAACACGTTTTGAAGGAGAGGGGCATGTTAAGCCCCTATACTACTAGTGTAACCCCTTATTGTTATTAGTACAACCCCCTTATTATATTTTTGTACCCATGTAGTCCCCATATTGTTACTATTGTGCCCCATAGAAGCCCACTATTGTTATTATTGTTCCCTTACATTATTGTTGTTATGTCGGCTCTGATTATATTATGACCCCTTAGACTCCTATATATAGAAAGGAGGTCTTGTCCTTTGAATCATCCAATAATTTTTCATTTGTGTAATGTAAAGGAGGTTTCCCCCTTGAAGAGGCTGAATTCTAAGGCATTCAACTATCTTTTCTATCTTTTAGTGAGTTGGTTTCATAACAGTGGGACCCACAGATTACATGGTAGTCGACTAGTGTCGTATCATCCATATACACTTGGTACTCAATTATTGGCTCCTTATCCCGAAAAAAAAGACAAAAAAAATAATAATATTAAAAATTCCATAAAAATGCCGACATCCATAAAAGGAAACAAATGTTAGATAATAATAAAATAATAAACATATAATAAAATGGTTAACATCCAACAAATTGTTAAAAGGGATATGGTTGAATTATTGAAAGGGATATGGTTTTTAAAATTTTAATGTATATGGTTAAACATATTTACCATATATAGCAACTGCATACCAATAAATCATAACCATATCAGTTATGGTCCCATATGGCATTGAAATATATTACGAGCTGAAAGCAAATATAATAATATATATATATAATATAATATATATTATATATATATATAATATGACCAACGACCATTATTTAAAATTGGGGGTTGACAATATTTGAACATGCCTGTTGTAGTCACTACAACACCCTCCAAAATTTTGGCTTACACTTAATTTTAGAGCCTTCCTTGGTCTTTTACATTGTTGTCGCAAACATCGAAACTCATTTCATGTACTTTCTTGAATTATTTTTCTCCCCTTTGCAAGTTGGGAAAACTATCGTCTTTGTGCATGATTGGCTGTCACATAATGAGTAGAAGCCTTTTTTGGTGGTTTCAAGGGTCTATCTTTGTGATTATGAGTTTTTCTAACCATGTAAACATTTGTCGCACTCATTTGCAAAGTTTTAAGTATTTTCGCACAAGTTTCGTCACGATCATTACAAAGAGTATCTTAATTGTCGCACTTGTCATAATTGGACATAAAGTTGTCACACAAAGGGAAATTCATTTTTCATGTGTCATGGGTGATCTATGTTGTTGCATAGTCAAGTATTCTAAGTGTGAGATCACAGTCGAAGTCTTATCACTATTCACATCAGTCTACCGATCTTACACTTAGTCATTTCTGAGAAGTCTTCCCGACTAAGTAACTTGGCTTCATTCAACCTCCCTAAACTATGCATTGCACAGTTTCAATCCTCTAGCTATGACCTTACCCCTTGGAACTATGCAATACTTAGTTCTTTCCTCCCAGGACTGTTGCACTATGTAGTTTCTGTGCTCAAGCTCTTGGCCTCCAAAATTCCGCAATCCTTTCTCTCAGCCTAGTCCTAACTATGCACTACGCAATCAAAATCCTCAAACTCATTCCTTGAGCCTTTGAACTATGAATTTTTGCAATTTACCAACATCCCCTAGCTCCTAGAACTATGTAATGTGTTCACTCAGTATCCATCCCCTCAACCAACCTCACTGGCACCTAGAACTGTGCAGTTTTCTCCCTTAGTACAACTTGAACTATGCACTGTGCAGTCTCAAGGATCAAGCCTCAACCATGAGCTCTTGAACTGCGCAATTGAGTAGTCACCGAGGCGCACCTATCCTATAGAAATTCACAATAGGCTCATCCAGTTCCTGTCCCCTTAGCCTGTCACCCTGCGCTCCCAGATTGCGCATTTTTCTTCCTCAACCAAGCGTAAACTGCGCATTACGCAATCTCAAGGCTCAAGCTTCACTCCTAAATTCCCGAGTTGCACAATTGTGCAGTTACTGAGCCTCTTTCCCAGCCTATCACTTGGTTCTATCTTAGTCAGTGGATCAATGTGCACCATCTTAGACTAGGGGTTTATCAGACTGATGTCATCTTGTCATGAGTGATTTACCCATAAACGTAATTTACCATGCTATTGGGAGATGATAAAGAAAGATATCAACAAGGGAAACATGTTGAAAGACATTATTGTATTTGAACATGTAAGTTGATCAATAAAAAGAAAGTGAATGGATATTAGTTTTTGATTTCAACTCAAGACTTAAGATCATTGAAGACTCCTTATCACCAAGTCATATGAAGGTGCAAAGAAAAGAATTCTCAAGAAGATACTCATCACATAGCAACAAAAGTGGCTTGACACTGCCACATCATCAAGCAATCCATGTCAGTAGTGTCATCGCATGTCATCATGAGTTGTCATATGCCACATCGTCATTGTGAATCATGTAAATGGTATTCAAAATGTATTGTAAAGTGGAAGTCCAAAGGACACACATGGAATATAAAGAGTCATGTATGTTGAAAAGTCATAGGAATTCAAATAGTCATGAGGGTAGTCAAAGAGTCACAAGGAAGGGGAAGCATCACCCCTTATTTATATATACTCCCTCATTGTATGAGAAAAGGACTTTTCACCTTGGATCATCCCACAAGGCATTAGAGAGACAAACTAGTTCTTTTGAGGAACAAGGAGTGGCTCCAATGCTCCATTATCGGAGCTAGTAATGTTGATTGTATACATGTACCTTGGAACTTTTACTTAATAACATAAGCCTTATGGGACAAAACATCCTTCATGCATGGATTATGGATATTTGTAAGACTATTCTGTGAATATTTGTAATTCTTGTTTGCTTTAATCTATGCTAAAGTAGTTGAAATATTTAAGTCATTTTGGTACTTATAATATTGAGAATGTATTGTAATTTTTATGATCATTGTCACATCCTCATGGACTATTCCGCTGGGCATTAGACAGATCTTCCTTATTACATTGGTTGCAATAATCATCACATTTTTGTGGACTACTCCGCTTGATGTTGTACAAATCCTTCTTGTTCATGTGTGTCTCTACTAGGGTGGTACTACTACCTCTCTCTTAGAGGTTCACTTCTCCCCTCTGTAGTGAGATAAATTTGACACACATGTGATTGAGCATTCACCAAGCACACCCCCCTTGCTTTTTGAAGGCGCATTTTCACTCCTCTCTCTTGTTAACTGTTAGAGCCAAGGAAAATATATAAGAATACATGGCAACCAAGCTGATATTTTGGATAGGGATCCTACTCCAAATGGTGTGAGGTCTAATTGGGACTTCACATTAGGGAGACCACTTGGTTGACAGATTTCTAGTATCGTCAACAGTAGCACTAGAAGGAGGGCCAAATGACAAGCTAAGCCCATTGAATCTAGTTTTAACATCTTATCTAAAATGGCTCATTCTTAAATCTTACTCTTGGGGTGTTTCTATAATATTTCTCTTTATCAATTTTCAATCCCTGATGAGGCTCTCTATGTACGAGTTAAATTTTGATTGTGAGGAAGGAACATCCATAACCGAGCACATTTCTAATTTTCTTAAATTTTGTGAATCTTACAAAATTAATGATGAAGAGTTTTCTTATGTGCTTTTCTTCCTCACCCTTGAAGGTTGTGTTAATTGATGTTGTTATACCTTACCACCTTCTTCCATCCATTCCCTTCATCATTTCCTCAGGGAGCTTCATCAAGCCTTTGATGGTGAGGAAGGAACATCCATAACCGAGCCATTTTTAATTTTCTTAAATTTTGTCAATCTTACAAAATTTAAGATGAAGATTTTTCTTATGTTCTTTCCTTCCTCACCCTTGAAGGTCATGTTAATTGATAGTTTCATACCTTGCCACCTTCTTCCATCCATTCCCTTCATAATTTCCTCAAGGAGATTCATCAAGCCTTTGACAGGTATAACTACCGAGATGTTTGTAAAAGGATCAATCCATTAAGAATGAATCCTAATAAATCAATTGAGGATTTTTCTGTTCAATTCCTTCACTCTTGTTGTGAAATTCTTGAAGAAGTCATGAATTAGGATTTCTTGAAACAAGAGTTTGACGGCTTGGTTCTTATCTCTTTACACGGTGAACCTAAACCCCTTGATTTTCCTACTTCCCCATCTCTTGTGAATCATGAGACACCTCTAATTTCATAGGAGGAATTTTCTACTCCTTTTTTTCTTTGTACTCATCCTTTTACAGTTTTGATAAAGGTGCCTCTCTGCGATGGTAATAAGTTGGAAAATATGCAAATAAAATTCTTGATCCATCTTCTAATTCTTCTTTTGTTTCTTATGACTCAGATTCAATGGAGGAAATCCTAGAATGGCTCATGAAGCCCACGGGGAAGACTGAATTCCCCATTCTGCAACATTATGTTATGATTCATAACTCTTTCCTGCAAACTAATCTAGATTTATGTGATCCTCTATCATCTACATGCCATGAATCTTTGTACTATGATCTGCCAGATCAATATGCTCCACCAACTAGTTTTTCACTCTCTTGATTTCTGATTTGTTGGTTCAAATTGTGAAAAGATACAAGGTAGTCACATTACACGGGTAGAGGAGAAGGAAGCTGAATATGCTTTCAATCTTTCTTCTCTTTTTCAAAATCCTCCATGTCAAAACAATGTGCTTCCATTCTTGGATGATTCTCAACCTACTATTCTCAATAGTGAATCAAATGCAAAACATTCTTTCAATCAATGCACAACCTTGGGAAAAAATCATTCTCATGATGATGACTTGGTTGATGTATGCGATCAAGAATGCCCAAGTGCATCATATGATCTTTTGGTTCCTCATGAAGACGTTAATTTATATATATAATCTGCTTTGGTCAAAGAAGATATTCGTACTGAAATTTCCTCTTTATCTCACTATCCCTTGCGCTCTATCGTTTTCAATGCATCTACTTGCGACAAAGATACTCCATGCTCTTTAAGTTATTCATCCGATGATTTAACTTCTCAATTGACACAAGGCAACGAGATTATCCATGATGAAAATCAAAACAATCGAATCATTGAGTACTCTTTCTATCCCTCATCATCTCTTCTCTTCCATGGAGACAACTATCCAAACCATATTTCTCATGACATTTTCTCATTTCATACATCTTCATTTGCAATCAGATGAATCATTTATCTTGAGTAATCTAGATGTTGAAGTTTAAAAATCTGATCAAATCAGTGACAAATATGACTGCCACCTAGTTAATAGTGATCTCCTCAAGATCAATGAAAGCAGTTGTCCTCACATCGTGTACGCTCTAGTTCAATATTCACGATGTGATTTTACAATTTTTGAAAGTTCCAGGACCTGCCAGGGAGTCGAGGCACTTCAACTTCCATTACTAGTTATGTCAAGATATCGCAACACTGGTAAGCCCCTCGAACTAAGTCAGATTTGGTTTTCCTACACAATCCTTCTCTTTGCATGGTTTCACTCAACGAAAATTTCTTTTTGAAATATGCTTGGTATTTCGGGTATGATATTTCAAATTTTCAATATTTTACTTATGACCGGATTCAAGAATCTATTTCAATTCATTCATCTTCATCCAAATATCTCACATCAAACTTGGGTTTGGAATGTGTATACGTCATAGAGTCATGGAATTATGAAGTTGATCATTCCAAGGACTATCTTTCACTGAAGGAATCATGCTTATTGAATTCATTTCTTAATAGTCAACTCATGGTTCTTCTTGTGAATGTTGTACTGAAAATATGTCCTTTCATCACACCATAAATCCTCTTGAGTGATAATGAATGCATAAGTTATCGTACAAATCAAGTTCTTCTCCTTTCACCATGTCTTGACTAGTCTCCTGTATTTGTTGTGCTGACATCCCTTTTAAATTATTTTGATGATTACGATGATTGTATAGTTTGTCACTGGTTACAGGAAAATGGTTTGTCACATTTGGCTTGCGAGGAATTTGATTCGATTGTTTAGAGCATTGGCAGTGCTATTCAAATTGATTTATCTTCATTTATCAAAAATTGGGAATCTAATGCTTTAATAAGCTCATCTAATCATTATTTGATCTTTGATGATTGTCATTCAATTTATCATTTTCCCACCAGTATATCCAATGGAATTTGTTTTACATCCTTCGATCTTCATCGTTCAAGATCTCACTATTAGGATTTTTTTTCGAGCGGTTGAGGCACTTCAGCCTCCAATAATGGTTATGTTAGGTCCTCACTGTCTCGACATGACTACTGAATGTTATCAGATTTATTTTGCCTCACAATATTCTCATCGTAATCCCCTTCCTATAATTGAAAATTCATCTTTTCAAATATTTCGGGGTTTTCAAGAGGATCATCATGAATTTTACGATCCAATCATTGAATGGTTATAATATTCTTACCTGGAAATCTCTGTTGCAAATAACATGTTTCAATCTCCCCTCATGCTTTCTAAGGAGTTCGGTGTAGATGGAGAAACATACACAAAACGTTTCTGAGGTTTGTTGAAAGATGGTATTCTTCAAAAAGGTAAGAATGTGAATTGGATGAAAGTAGTGGTTGTGACACACCTTTCTAGCCATAGGAAATACCTTCAAATTTTTGTGAAAATTATTCAAGATCTCATATTTTCTCTTGCAAATTAATTTATATCTATTTTAATCAATCGTATGGTTACATTGGAAATTCCATTATGCGTGACCCCAACCTTCTAGTTGTTAGGTTAGGAGTAGCATTAGCGACATCTTAGTTTTCCTTCTCTTGCACCCATCCGATCTTGTTCTCTTTAGTCTCTCTTGTATTGCCTTACTTTTCTCTTGCATTATGCTTTGGTTTAGTTTCTTTTGCCTAGCTTCTAGTTTTGTTTCCTTGTTGTGTGTTGTCTTTCCTTTCTTTTTGTTTCTTTTGCTTTTCTTTCTTGTTGATTGTCTCCTTTTGTTTTCATCATGTGAATAAGTTTTGTGCCTGGACTTAGTTTGGCTGTGTAGTATGCATGTGGGCAAGGTATAAAGAGTCTTGTGACACTTCAAAATTTAGCTAACCTCTAGTATACCTTCCTTGTGTCATTTATATCTTTTGGTTGATGAAGTTTCGATGGAAAATATGATTCGTCCGTAAGGAGAGTTTTGGTCCAATAATGAACCTATGTCTATTTAGGAAACATTATGCCTAAAATCAATTTTGTGCTTCATTTTTTTATGCTTATCCAATTAGTAGAAAAGGAGAAGGGGAAAAATAAAAATGAGAAAACCTAAATCATAGGTCTCTATATGCTTCTCTAAAGTAATAACCTCTTCTGCTCTCAATAAGTCGGGATCCCTCTTCCACCCAAAAAATAAATAAGTTTCAATGCACAATCCTCTTTAAAGTAAATAAATAAAGGCAAAAGAAGAGAAAAGCTTTCTGCGCAGAGAGGTGAAGCAAACAACTCCACATGGGTACTGTCCAAGCTTGTTGGAAGTAGATAAATGTTTTTGTTCCTATGTGACTCCATCAGGGTATTGTCCAGGCCTGCTAGTAGTTGAGCAACACTAGAGGTGAAAATTATATTCTGAAAATATTAATCTCGTGATTTACACTACCATTCCCAACTCAGAACATTGTGATATTGTTGAATCTTATGTTGTGCTCAATCGAGAAGGCATAAAGGGGACCGTGTCTATTGATGGGTAAGTGGGGAGGACAAAGTAATCTGCACGATGAATCAATACTCCCTAAAGAACCAAGGCCCTAAACATAAGAATTTAACCGAGGTAGAGAAGCTAGAATTCTCCCAGTGTGTCACCAAGTGTTGTAGTTGCTACAATTCCCTCCACAATTTTGGCTTACACTCAATTTCAGATCCTTCCTTGGTCTTGCACATTGTTGTGGCAAACATCGAAAGTCAGTTCATGTACTTTCTTTAATTATTTTTCTCCCCTTTGCAAGTTGGGTAAACTGTCATATTTTTGCATGATTGGCTATCACACAACGTGTAGAAGCTCTTTATGGTGGTTTCAAGGGTCTATCTTTGGGACTATGAGTTGTTCTAACAATGTAAACATTTTTCACAGTGATTCACAAAGTTTTAAGTATTGTTGCACAAGCGTTGTCACACTAGTTGCAAAGCGTATCTTAAGTGTCGCACTTGTCGTAAATGGTCATAAAGTTGCTACATGCAGGGAAATGCATTGCTCATGTGTCCTGGGCGATCTATTTTTTTTTCATCAAGCATTCTAAGTGTGAGATCACATTCAAAATATTATCACTATTCACATCAATCTAACTAGTCTTACACTTAGTCATTTCGAAGAAGTTTTCTCGACCAATCAACTTGGCTTCACCTGACCTCCCTAAACTGCATATTATGCAGTTTCAGTCCTCTCACTATGGCCTTTCCCCTTGGAATTGTGCAATTCATAGTACCTGCTTCCTAGGACTACTGCACTACGCAGTTTTTGTGCTCAAGCTCTGACCTTGGCCTCCAGAATTGTGCAATCCTTTCTCTCAACCTGGCCGTAACTGCACACTGTGAAATAACAAGCCTCAATATCATTCCCTCAACCTCTAAAATGTTCAGTTGTGCAATTTACCAACCTCCCTTATCTCCAAAAATTATGCAGTGCGTTCACTCAGTGTCCATCCCCCACGCCTGCCTCATTGGCTCCCAAAACTGCGCAATTTTCTCCCTTAGTCGAGCGTAAATTGCACACTGTCAAGGCTCAAGCCTTAGCCCTAAGCTCTTGAACTACATAATTGTGCATTCAAATGGGCCCATATATCCTCTAGAGCTGCGCAATATATTGATTCAGTTCCTGTCCCCTCAGCCTATCATCATGAGCTCCCAGATTGTGCAATGTTTTTCCTCAACCTTGCCTAAACTGCACATTGCATAGTCTTAAGGCTCAAGCTTCACCCTTGACTACTTGAGTTGTGCAATTACACAATTATTGAGCCTCTTTCTCAGCTTGTCACTTGGTTCCATCTCAGCTAGTGGATCAGTTTGCACCATCTTAGATTAGGGTTTATTAGACTTATCTCATCTTGTCATGAGTTATTCATAAATACAAGTACCTTACCATGCGAGATGATGAAGAAAGAGATGAAGAAGGGAAAAATGTAGAAATACATTCTTGTAGCTGAACATGCAAGTTGATCAATCACAAGAAAGCAAAGGGACATCATTTTGTGATCACAACTCAAGACCTAAGATCATTGAAGAATCCTTATCACCAAGTCATATGGAGGTGAAAAGAAGACCATTCAGAAGAAGAAACTCAACACATAGCAACAACAGTGGCTTGAAACTTCCACATCATCAAGCAGTCCATGTCGGAAGTGTCATCTCATGTCATGTCATGAGTTTTCGTATACCACATCATCATTGTGAATAATGTAAATGGTATTCAAAATGTATTGTAAAGTGGAAGTCCAAAGGACACACATGTAACATAAAGAGTCATGTAAGTTGAAAAGTCATAAAAATTCTAACAGCCATGAGGGTAGTCAAATAGTCACAAGGAAAAGGAAGCATCACCTCTTGGCTATATATACTCCCTCATTGTATGAGCAAAGTACATTTCAACTTGGATCCTCCCACAAGGCATTAGAGAGAAAAACTAGTTCTTTTGAGGAGCAAGGAGTGGCTCCAATGCTCCACTATTGGAGCTAGTGATGTTCATTGTATACCCGTGCCTTGGAAATTTTACTTAATAACAAAACCCTTATGGATATTTGTAAGAATATTCTTTGAATATTTCTAATTCGTGTTTTCTTTCATCTATGCTAAAGTAGTTGAACTATTTCAGTTATTTTGGTATGTATAATATAGAGAATGTGTTGTAATTCCTAATATCAGTGACATCCTCATGGACTATTGCGCTAGATATTAGACATATCTTCCTTGTTAAATTGGTTGAAAATTTCGGATGGGGCTCCTAATCAAAATGGTGTGAGGTCTAATTTGGACTTCACATCGGGGAAATCCCTTGGTTGGAAAATTTACAACACCATCAACCTTGGCGCTAGAAGGAGGGCCAGATGACAAGTTGAGCTCGTTGAATTTGGTTTGAACCTCTTATCTAAAATGGCTCATCCTCAAATCTTACTCCTGGGGTGTTTCTCTAATTTTTCCCTTTATCAATTTTCAATCCCTGATGAGCCTCTCTATCAGTTGTCCCAATTAAATTTTGATGGTGAGGATGGAACATCCATAACTGAGCACATTTCTGATTTTCTTAAATTTTGTGAATCTAACGAAATCAATGATGAATAGTTTACTTGTGTGCTTTTCTTCCTTGCCCTTGAAGGTTGTGTTAAATGATGTTGCCATACCTTTCCACCTATTTCCATCCATTCCCTTCATCAATTCCTAAGGGAGCATAATCAAGCCCTTGACAAGTATAATTACCAAGATGTTTGTAAAATAATCAATCTCTTAAGAATGAAGTCTAATGAATCAGTTGAGGATTTTTTTAATAGATTCCTTCACCTTTGTCGTGAAATTTATGAAGAAGACATGAATTAGGATTTCTTGAAACAATATTTTGAGCACTTGGTTCTTATCTCTTTACACAATGAACCTAAACCCCCTGATTTTCCTACTTCCCCAACTCTTGTGAATCATGAGACACCTCTAATTTCAGAGGAGGAAATGTTTGCTCCTTTTGTTCTTTGTTCTCATCCTTTTCCAGTTCCAATGAAGATGCCTCTCTATGATGGCAATAAAGTTGAAAAATCCACAAATCAAATTCCTAATCCATCTTCTCATTCTTCTTCTGTTTCTCATGATTCAGATTCAATGGAAGAAATTCCAGAATGGATCATGAAGTCCATGGGGAAGACTAACTTCCCCATTCCGCAACATGATGTTATCATTCATAACTCTTGCCTCCAATTTGATCTATATATTTGTGATCCTCTACCATCTACATGCCAATACTCTTTGTACTATGATCCACCCAATCAATCTGCTCCACCAACTAGCTTTTCATACTCTCTTGATTTTCGAGTTGTTGATTCAAATTGCAATCAGATACAAGGTAGTCACATTGCACAGGTAGAGGAGTAGGAAAGTGAATATTATTTCAATATTTATTCTCTTTTTCAAAATCCTCCATGTCAAAACAATGTGCTTCCATTCTTGGATGATTCTCAATCTTCTAATCTCGGTAGTGAATCAAATGCAACCAATTCTTTTAATCAATCCACAGCCTTGGGAAACAATAATTATGATGATTATGTCTTGGTTGCTGTATGCAATCATGAATTACCAAGGGCATAATATGATATTTTGTTCCTCATGAAGATGCTAATTTAAATATAGAATTTAATTCAGTCAAAGAAGATGTCAGTACCAAAATTTTCTCTTCATCTCACTATCCCTTGTGCTCTACCGTTTGCGATGCATCTACTTGAGACAAAGATACTCCATGCTCTTTAAGTTCTTCATCCAATGAGTTATCTTCTCAATTGACAAAAGGAAGTGAGATTATCCATGATGCAAATGAAAATAATTGAATCATTGAGTACTCTTTCCATCCTTCATCATCACTTCTCTTGCATGGAGACAAATTTCCAAACCAAATTGCTCATGACATTTTTGTGTTTCATAGATCTTCATATTTGCAATCAGATGAATATTTAACTTGAGTAATTTGGTTGTTGACATTGAAAAATATGATCAAATAAGTGACGGAGATGACTGCCACCCGGTTAATAGTGATCTCATCAAGACCAATGTAATCAACTATCCTCACACCATGCATGATCTGGTTCAATCTTCAGGATGGGATTTTACAGTTTTTGAAAGTTCCAAGACCTACCAGGGCATCTAGGCACTTCAACTTCGCTTCATGGTCATGTCAGGATATCGGGACTCTGGTAATCCCCCCGAAGTAAGTTAGATCTAGATTTTCTTGCAAAATCCTTTGCATGGTTTCACTCGATGAAAATTTCTTTTTGAAAAATGTTCGGTGTTTCGGGTATCATCTTTCAAATTTTCAAAATTTTACTTTTCACCAGATTCAAGAATCTATTTCAGTTCATTCATCTTCATGCAAATCTCTCGCATCAAACTCAGGTTTGGAATGTGTATCCCCCATAGATTCATGGAATTGTGAAGTTGGTCATTCCATGGACTATCTTTGGCCAAAGGAATCATGCTTATCGAATTACTTCCTTAATAGTCAGCTCCTGGTTCTTCTCGCGAATTTTGTATTGCAAATATGTTCTTTCATCACACTGAAAATCATCTTGAGTGATAATGAATGCACAAGTTATCACACAAATCAAGTTATTATTCATTCACAATGTCCAAACTAATCTCGTGTATTTGTTGTGCTAGCATCCATTTTAAATTTTTTTGATGATTACGATGCTTGTACATTTTGTCACCAATTACAGGAAAATGGTTTCTCACATCTGGCTTGTGAGGAACTTGGTTCGATTGTTCAGAGAATTCACAAAGCTATTTAAATTGATTTATCGTCGTTTATCATGAACTATGAATCTTATGCTTAAATAAGCTCATCTGATCATTATTATGTCGTTGATGATTGTCATTCATTTTATAATTTTCCCACCCGTATATCCAAAGGTATTTGTTTTACATCCTTCGATCTTCATCTTTCAACATCTCACTATTCAAATTTTTGTCGAGTGGTTGAGGCACTTCATCCTCCATTGATGGTTATGTCAGATCCTCACTTTCTTGACATGACTGTTGAATATGATCAGATATATTTTCCCTCACAAGATTCTCATTCTAATCCCCTGCTGTTGCGGAGGTAAATCCCCTCTGCGGATAGAGGTGGATCCCACTAGCCCCACGGGGGTCTAGAAACAATCAATCATGCTGCATGCAAGTTCCTAACTATACAATTTAGAAGTCGATCAGGGAGACCAACCTGGGATCCAACGTTGTTTGCTGTGGGAGAAGTGTCGCTCCTGTCCTCTAGCTCTGGCCGGTCACTATCCTTGCGCTCCACACATGGACACCTGCACAAATGAAGAACAACCCACAAACAAGCATAAAATCCGAGATCGTACAGCTATATATCAGTCAAGCAGGATACAATTCACATATTACCAGTAGAACACATGAATGGAACCATAATAACAGTCGCTTATCATTAAATAGAATAGAGAGAAGAAATTACAACCACTTAAGGCTTGATGCTGCAAATCTCCTCTAGCTGGGTGGCAGTCAGTCTGACATGTCCTGCAAAGTCACTTTCTCTCTCCACAATCCGGCAGCATGACCTCTCTTTCAGCTCTTAGCTCAATACTATCTCTCTCACTAGCTTGTTCACTCTTTGCACTTTTTAGCCTCCAAAAACTTAGCCTGTTCATTATGGGGAGACAGGCTTTTATAGATAAAGGGAGAGGAGATATGCATTGTATGTGGACACATTCTGAGTTTTGGTAATGTCTCATAATAGCCATTGCCTTGGATAGAAAAGCCGAAGCCCGGCTGCTTTTATGGGCTTTTTCCTTCAGGGAATTGAGTGAGCCACAAGGGGAAAAAGCATTCTAGCATGCGCTGGCCAAAAATCATGCCCAAATTGTGTGGCGCGGGTCGTTCTCTAGGACAGAGCGCTTATGGGCGCGCCCTCTTTGTAAGGACTGAGCCATTGGCGCGGGGTAATATACTGTGGACCCGCGCTAATGGGAAAAAGGCATTTTCCA
>APFE031195346.1:11537-24050 GCA_000404065.3 Pinus taeda | reverse complement strand
CTCCTTCTTTTCCCTTCTGAGATCTACAGTCTTTCTTTAGGTGTCCTTTCTTTCCACATTTCCAGCACACTATCCCTGATCTAGACTTGGATCTACCTTTCCTTGATTTACTGTGATATCCTGAGCTCTTTCCTATTTCCATTTTTCTTCTCCTAGACTCTGCACTCAAAGCATTACTCGATGTCTCACCGGAGCTTTTCCGTTGCATTTCCTCTCTAAGGATAGCACCAACAACATCATCAAACTTTAAAGTACTAGATCCAGAAATAGAGTTACTAATGGCCATTACTAAACCATTCCAACTTTCTGGTAATGAGCATCGGAATAACAGAGCTCTAACTTCATCATCAAAGTTTACCCCTATAGAACATAATTGACTTGTAATAGTATTAAAATCATTTAAATGGTTTGCAATAGATCCACCTTCCAACATCTTCATATTAAATAACTGTTTCATAAGAAATACCTTGTTTGAGGCTGAGGGTCTTTCATATAGTTTCTCCAACGCCTTAATCAAACCCTCTGTCATTGTTTCCTTCGAAATGTTGAAGGCGACCGATGTTGTGAGGCACAACCGTACTATTCCGAGTGCCTTTCTATCGAGAAGGTTCCATTATTCATCTCTCATACCCGTCGACATGTTTGTTTTTCCGCCCAATGGTAGGTATAGATCTTTCTGATACAGATAATCTTCCATCTGCATCTTCCACAGTGAGAAGTTTTGGCCGTTAAATTTCTTGACCCTAAACTTACCATTTTCTGCCATTGCTCCCACTTGAATGAGGAACCCTTCTTTCCTACGAGTTTATCAGCCAAATAGACCTTTGGCTCTGATACCAATTGTTAGAAAATTATATATTATGGAGGAATGGAACACATAAAATATTGCAGAAATATAAACACAAAAAACACATGAAACAAGAGAGACAGATATATGTGGTTCACCCAGTTTGGGCTACGTCCACCCTGAATAGCCAGTCCTTCCTTTCTATTATCCAGCAAAATGAAGAGACACAACCTATAGTAGATCCGTTGTAATATCCTATGTTTTCTCTCACAGTCACACCTTTCTGCTTCTCGCTCGGAGAATACACATCTATTACACATCCTCAAATACAATGCCCTCATACAAAGAGAGGGGTTGCCTTCTAGGGCAAAAAACCCTAAACTAAACATAAGTTCTACCATCAGATCATCTGCCTAATGAACGATCCAGATTGACTAGAAATTACTATACTTTTACAAGGCAACTTTACATCTGTTTTTAGCTTTGGGGGTGCTGCCCCCAAAACCCCCACCGAGGGACCGCTGGCCCCTGGACCCCCCAGCCGGGGGGGATTAGCACCCCCAAACCCTTGCAGGGGGACAAGTCCCCCCAGCACCCCCCCGTGTGGAGGGGTGTACAAACTTCCTGGGGTATACATCCGGCTGAAATAAAGACCTCTAAACAATCATGCTCCATACTCAATAGAAACAATCAACAAGCTATAGGGGCCTCACGGGGTATATGCACCTTATGGAGGGAAGGAAAATGGGAGATGCTTCAGAAGAAAAATGAACAACACTAGATTAGAACAGATCTAAAAGAGACACCGACTAATGAGAAATTTTGAATTGTCAACATATATGCTCCCAATAACTTTAGGGAAAAAGAACAATGTTGGAATATGGTTCAAGAGACCTTAAATGATACTCAAAATAGAAAAATAATTTTGGGAGGGGACCTCAATCTTGTCCTTAATGTGGAGGAAACATTTGGTGGGGTTTTCCATTCAGACCCTTCAAGGGATGTCGTCGAAAACATAATGGAAAAAAAATCTAATAGACACTCCTCCCAACAATGGCAAGTATACTTGGAGCAACAAGAGGGTAGGAACCAACAATATATAGGAAAGATTAGATCACATTTTGGTTAAGGACAAAACCATATCCAACTACAATTCAACAAGATCAAGAATCATTCACACAAAAACATCAGACCACAAGACGATGGTAATTTCTATGGGGCTATTGGAAAATCAAGGCTCAATACCTTTCAGATACTGCCTAACATGGAACAACAATGAATATTTCAAAAATATCATTGTGGATGTGTGGTCCCAAAAAGTCTCTGGGTCCTCCTATTATGTGTGGGAAACCAAGTTAAAAAACTTGAGAAAGGAACTGAAAAAATGGGCCATAGAAAAAGAAAAACAAACAAAGAAAAGAAGGTTGAGCTATTAAAAAAATGGAGGAACTTCAAGAGGCAAAAGAAAATGAGGAGGAGACCAAAGAGGAACATCTTCAGGAAAAGGCCCTCTATTGGGAAATATACAGAGAAAACCAAAAATAAGAGGAAGTGGTGAGATTAAAGTCAAGAATCCTATGGTTAAAAGCAGGGGATAAAAACACAACCTTTTTTCAGAATTCTATGAAAATCAGAAGGGCCATAAATTAGATCGACAAAATCCAAATAGAGGGACAAGAAATTAGAGGAGCTACTGATTTAAAATAAGAATCACATAAACATTTTAAGAACCTCCTAACATCAAATGGAGAAAGAGAAGATTTCGAATCCTTTGTGCAGCATGTGCCAAAAAAGATAAGTGCTATCCAAAATTCTAAACTTATGCAAGAAATCAAATAAGAAGAAATCGAAGTAGCTATTTAGGGCCTACATTCGAACAAAGCACCGGGTCTGGAAAACTTCACAATTGCTTTTTTCAAGCATCACTAGCATATAATAAAAAAGGATTTAGTAAGAATGATAAGGAATGTGTTTATTAATAAAGGATGGGAGGTTTTACTAAATCCTCCTATCTGGCTTTAATTTGAAAGGACGCAAGGCCTTCCACATTTATCATATTATGACCTATATCATTGTGCAACTCTTCTTACAAAATAATAACGAAGATCATAGACAACCGAATTAAGAAAGTTCTCCTTAAGATTATCTCAGAAAACCAAGGGGGTTTTGTTCCAAATAGAGAGATTATTGACAATGTTCTCATTGTCGAGGAAGCACTACACTCAAGCATGGTGAAAAAAGAACATGGAATCATCATAAAACTAGATATGGCCAATGCCTTTGACCGTGTAATCCTTCCTTACCTTACTATTGTCTTAAAGAAATTTGGCTCCTCAAATGACACCATTGAGGTAATCAATGTCTAAATTATGGGACCATGGATAGCCCCGTTGATAAATAGAAGACCGAGTGACTTATTTCAAAGTTCCAGAGGCTTGAGGCAGGGTTTCCCCCTTCTCCTTTCTTATATATAATAATGGTAGATTCATTAAGTAGAGCTTTGGAAAATAACAAGAGAGAAAGAAAACTAACTGGTTTTCACATATCACATGGTGTAAAAAGCATTAATCACTCCTTTTTCGCAGATGACACATTGTTGATGGGTGGAGCCTCATGCATTATTTTTGAAAGGTTCAAAAAGTCTTAGATAAATTCATGGAGGTTTCAGGTGGTCTCCTAAACAATGAAAAATGTAGAATATATGACTGGAATGCTTCCTCCCGTACTATGCAAAGAGTATCACAAATCTTAGAGATTCCCATACAGGGAAATTGGAGCCAATTATGCTACCTAGGACTATGCATATCAAAAGAAAATATGAAGGCTGAATTATGAAGCACACAAACTAAAAATATGAAGGGAAAAATCCAAAGTTGGGGCATGCAATGGTTGAGCATAGCGTGCAAGGTGATCCTAATCAAAGCCATGCTCACTGCGTTGCCAATTTACCAATATTCCACTATACTGGCTCTGACTAGTATCCACAAACAAATGGAGATAAGAATCAGGGGTTTTCTATGGTAGGGAGGGAAGAATGAGACCAAAAAGTTCAACTTGGTCAAATGGGAACAAGTATTTTGCCTTATGAGAAGGGAGGTTTATCCATAAGGCTGCCAGGAATCATGAATGCTGCCCTTGGGGCCAAAATTATATGGAGAATGATAACCGGAAAGGACAGTTGGTGGAAACAAAATCTGGCTTTAAAATACATGAATCATCAAAGAACTCACTTGCTGGATGAAAATGTCCCTATAAGGCCTTGCTCACAAGTATGGAAGATATTAAAAAAAGTGTTACCTACTATCACCAAGTACACTTCAAAGCTGCCCGGAAATGGTAAAAGTATCAAGGTTTGGGGAGACAAAATCATGGGGAAAGAACCTTTATCATCCTTCCTAGGTTTCCAGGAGTTAAGAGAATGGATGCAAGATAAGGGGCTAACATCCCAACATTATATATCTCGATGGAAAAACAGAAATTGGCATGACTGGCACATTCCAAATCTGCCTCCAAATTTAAAAAGCCAAGGGGATATCTTAGTCCTCCATCTCAAAGGATCAATCCCAAAAAAATTGGAAGGTGAAGACACATTTATTTGGGATCCTAGTGTGGGTGCTTACTCAGTCAAGTATAGATACATCATTCTCCAGGCACAACAAGATGAACAAGATTGTCCCCCCTGGAAATCTATATGGAAGACATAAAGCCTCCCCAAAGTAAAGATTTTCAGTTGGTCTCTCCTAAAAGGCAGAATTATCACATCCAATAACCTCGAAAGAAAGGGATTCTCTGGCCTGTTAAGGTGCTCAATGTGTCTAAATGAAGAAGAATCCATCCAACACCTTTCTTGGATTGCCCCTTTGCTAGAGAGTGTTGGAAGCAGCTCACAAGTCTTCTGGAAATGGAGCTCAACTTCTATACAACCTTTAATGATCTCTTCATTGAATGGAAAAAAAAATACCCATATTCATTGAAGAACAAGCAAACCATCAAAAGGTTATGGGAAAGTCTCCCATCATTTCTCTATTGGCATATTTGGCTCTCAAGAAATCAAGACACCTTCAAAGACCAAACCCCAAATATTGGAAGAGTTTTGTCAAAGACTTGGGGCCTCACTTTAGAATTTCTAAACATGAAAGGTTTAAAAAAAATTGTTGGCTTAGTGGTCCCTGACCTAGGTTCAACATTAATTAGCCAAGCAAAGCCCTACACTACTAGCCCTTTCAGCATCACTCCACGGAGCGCGGATTGGAGTCTCACTTGAACCCAGAGATGGTAGTGATGTTGTTTCATACCCTAAACATTCCTTTGCACAGATTGATAAGCCTTTTAGGGCTTATCGATACACTTCTCTTATTCATCCTCTAAACCTTTGCGAAGGTCTAAAACTGTCTTTTGCAGACCCTAAATAGGTGGATCAACCCTTTACGCACCTTTGTAAATACTCTTACTCTTGTATTTACTAGGTTAGCTTATGTATTTGATAACTTCAACATGCATTAAGATTTTCTTTGCTTAAACATATATTATTACTTGCGTTTATATAACAAAGTAAAACATACAGATTCATGTATCAATATAGCATTAAAACATGAACCCAACATTCATCATAACATAAATGCATACATTCATAACAAAATTAAGTAGATCAAACACATGTAGTTCCAGAATAATTCTCTTTATTATTGATTCAGATCTTCTTTACATACTCTAACTACCCTGTGCGCACCGCTGCAAGGGTCTGTGCACTTAGCTGCGGACTTCTACGCTAGGCCTTTGTGTACACAATTGCAGAGCCTATTTCCTACACAAAGAATCTTCACTCTTAGCTCTTATTGACCCATTACATTCATCAATGACTCCACTAATTCATGCCTTAGACTCTTCTAAGACTCCCCTTTTTATACAGTCCCATGGTCCGTGGACCATGGGTAATTCTTCTAAAGCCGGCAAAACTTACATAAAAGAAGGGCGTAAACCCTTTATGATACTTTACATCTTCGTGCTGTACGACCACAAGATGCAGAGACTTTAAACTTTTACATACAAAACTTGGGCTTTCTGCACAAAAACATGGGCTTTTAACCCCAAAATTGACTCTAGTGGATCCTGTCCCAACAAGCCCCCAACACAAATATGGTAACTTATCCCCGAGTCACTCTGTTGGCAAAAAGATCTTGTTGCAAAGACCTACCAGCTCCACTTGCACTACTGCAACTTCAATGGTACACTGCGTCGTCGCCTGCTTAACCTATTTTACCATCTGCTCCATTGCTGGTTCTGCGCTATCTGCCTAAATCTTCTGCTGTACTGTCTATAGGCTAGCCAACTTTCCCTCAATGGTGGTGGTGATCACATAGGCTTCATCCAGCCAAGTCCCCAATCTCGCCTTCAGTACTACCTCTCTTTGTTGTGCTGCGCATCTGTTCCTTCAATTCCTTTGCTTCCTGTAGCCTTGCCAATCTCTGCGTGATAGCAACAGTGCATGCTGTCACCCTAACCTCGTCATACCACTATTGAAATTTCCTCACCTCAGTCTCTAACCTCTGGAGGTTGGGATCTTTCTGTAGATTGGTAAGTACTTCCAGCGACTGCTCGAAGAGCACAGTGCAATCTGTCACCGCGACATCTACTACAGCAACTGCATCCTTGAGAGCTGCCTCACGCTGTTCTTCGACATCTGGTGGAGTCGAAGGCTAGGCCTTAAACTCAAGCTCTATAGTTTTAAGGTTCAGCTCAAACTGAAACTTGGCTAGCTCGGTCTTAGCATCGTGCACATTGGTAGCCAACTTCCAAATCTTGGCTTCCACTGGCACTTCTTTTAGGATATGCAGCTCCAGAAAGGTTCTGCATGCTTCATCGACCACTACTGCAGTGTGCTCATTCTTCTCCTACACCTTCTTCCAGGTGTCGATCACTGTCATTTTCTAGATGAAAATTTGTTTGTGATCACACTCAATGCGCGTTGGTCTTTGGCCCAAAGTTCTGCGATCACACCTATCTGTAGGGCGTGAAGGACTTCACTTGGGAGTACGACCAAGTTCAAACCAATGTTCCTTACAACACTAACAATAGCTTTGTCAGCTTCCTCTTTTGTGGTTAGAGCTCCATCTAGTAGTGCGACAGCTTGAGGATCCAAAGAGTGAACAATTGCTGCTGCTTCAACATTTCTTGGCACCAAACTAGTCGACACCGTGCTACTCTACCCTACACTAGTTTACAGTTGAGTAGTTTGGATCTGTAGATTGTGCAGACCCATTGAATGGTGACTAAGGCTTGCTTCTTCTATTGCTCAAACTTCTGCAGTAGTTTCGCAGTTGCATCCCTGACCTTATTACCAATTTCATCTAAGTCACCTTCTGTCAAGGTGATCGGGTTAAGCGATGACTTAGTGGCCTTGGACTTCTTTTGCGACCCTTCTTTCTCCTGCTCCTAATTCCGCTCCCCTCGTTCAACCAACTACTGCATTTTCAGCTAGGTCTCTTCCTTCTTCTGCTTTCCCACAGACTTACTAGATCCAATGGATAAATCAAAAGCAATGTTCCACTCTATTGGCCAACGATTAACGACTGTTGCGATTGCATCATCTGTCACAAGGTATGGGAGATCATACCATTTGTGTTCTGGGTCCTTCCACGCTTGGATGGAGATATAGTGGAAGTCCGCTTTGAACTTTGCGTATCCCAACAACTGCTCAAAGATGGTTGGTGACAACCATGGTTTCTTGTTGATGGCCATATTGATGTTCATCTCCATCAAAATGCAAAATACCTTGCTCTCGTGGACCCGCGCAACATCCTTCATGGTCCATAGCCAAGGAAACTTCACTGCTTCTAGAAAATCATTCGCGATCGGAGGAAACTGACTATCCTCTGGCAGTTGCCATGTGACCAACATAATTGATAACAAAATCCAAGAGTAATGAAACATCTTACTCTGGTCTTGTGCCTCCCTGCAGTTCGTGAGGAATTTGCTGCACAGGTAGTGTGCCCAGCTGAATTGTACACCCTTTGTGCATTGGGCTGCTAGTGAGACAACTAGTGTCGACACATCATCTGTAGGACACTTTCTCATTATCTTCCTGGACAAGATCTAGGTGGCTACCTTGACCGCGGGGTCAATAATGCTTGAAATGGAATATCCATGTGGCTTTGTGGCAAGCTTGAACTTGCCCTTCATTCTCTCGGCAAGGTTATGCTCGACCCCCCTTTCTGCCAAATGCCTTGGCTGGATTCAACCATGAATGAGGTAGTAGGGTGATCCTATGGATAAACATGTTAGTTATATGGATTGGCTCCCCCAACCATAGGCACCTGTCGTGCACCAGGCACAACAATTTTTTGATAACTATCATTGTTATGGAAGGGCGATGGTAATGCGACACCCATAGCAGATTCAACAATATTTCCTTTTCCACCCCACGAATCCACTTCACCGGCTCCAGTGTGGTGACACTCGAGTCCTTGTAGAATACTCTCTGCATGCAATTATTGGTAGCTAGCTAGGGGAACCACTTTGTGGCCGGAAAGTCCCAATCCTCAAGCTTTAGATGGGGGAAGCGCGCTAGGCGCAGTCCTTGGAACGTGATTTTCTCTAGTAGCAAAGGTGTATTAAGTAAAAAAATTTCCCTCATTTGGGTTCTTTGAGACCTTCACCTTCCCTGGAGTGGAGGGATGTATTTTGGTAGCTTGGAGATAGGTTCTACCCCCTCAATATCGTTATCCTCTACACCCAGACCAATTTATTATGTGCCCTCGTTGGATTATAGGTTTACCACCTTGCATTTCTCCTACGTAGTGGGATTCTCTTTTCTGATTCTTTCTTGGTGACTCACGCACCATTTGTGTTGCTTTCTACTTGTATTTATTCATCTTAGGTCCCTCTCTTGTAGGTATAGGTCTCGACTTGGGCGACCTCAGTGATTTTGGCACGTCTGTGGGCACCTCCACACTCATGACCTTAAGGGCAGCTCCCACAAATGCCATAGATCCTCTAGCACTTGCAATCTCCATGGGCATGGACATGAGGCTATTAAGGATCTCCTGGGTTTCCTTAGGCAACATGTAAAACACTAAATTGGCCACCAAAGCCTCAAAACTCGCAGGGTTCATTCGCAACTGATGGCTCGACACCTCAATTCTCAAGATTCGAAGTGTTTTTCATAGGGAAACCTTCTATAATTTATAGGAAAATTCAAATTCAAATCTGACCATTGCCCCCAAAATCCACTCTTAAATGCTAGATTGGCAAAAGATTTTCAAATATCTCACATTTAAATTCCACCTTAAATGATGCCCCCCCACTCCTCTTAGCTATTTTCTCACTGTCAAATCATGAATGGTGACTGTAACGACTACTTTATGGCTGACTTGCGTGGTCTCTCCTCCTATAACGCAACTCCCCGTGTGCTTCTGCTGATGCTGTGACATTCTTTCTACATAGTCGCCTAGTTGCGCAACTCTCCAACTTGGGCATTGTAGTTTATAGTCCCGCACCTCCTTTTAGCTTCCTGGAGTGCTAAGACTGTGCTTCCCTAATGTAGTCATTTGGTTGGATCCCCAATGTATCGTTTCAATCACCTTCCATTTACCTTCCTTGGAAATGGATCTCAATTCAATTTCACTAGCCGAACTTCTCCACCATCGGTAATATTCTGATGACATATGGCCCCAACCAATGCATCCAAAGTTTTCCTAGAAATTTATCAAAATTGTTGTCATATAATAAAACTAAATCATTTACTTTGAAGGTGTGAAGTTTGATGTGTCGATCATGCCATGCCTTTTCGCACTCCTTTTGAACTTGCTAGTGTAATCTAGTTAGAAATATATCCTCCTCAAGCTCTGTCAGCTATGCGAGCCACTCCTCCAAGGATCCATGATTTTCCATTCCTATGAACACCACTATGCGTAGACTAGGTACAATGTAATCCAACGACATCACAGCTTCTACGCCAGAAACCAGCCTGAAAGGTGTTTTTCCAGTCAGCTTTTTGCAAGTCGTTCTATAAGCCCATAGCACCACAGGTACGTGCACATCCTAGTCACTCCTCTACATATTAAAAACTTTCATCAGCACGTTCTCTAATATCTTATTAAATGCTTCAACCATCCCATTAACCTATGGGTGATATGACGTATTCTTCTGATGATAAACTTGGAATTCCTCTATCAATGCACTAATTGTTTCATTAAGAAAATGCGTACCACGATCGCTCATCAAAATCTTTGGGAAACCAAACCTAGTCAGCACATAATCAAAGAGGAAATTTGTTGCTATTTCTCTTGTACAATCCTTCACAAGCCGTGCCTCCACCCATTGGGTCAAATACTCAGTCACGGTGATGATGTAGCGTGCACTCGTCTTCTTTCCTGGAGGCTGAATCGGTCCTACAAAGTCAATCGCCCACTTCTCGAATGACTGTAATGAAATCTATAGATTTAGAGGCATCTCATCCCTCAGCGATGGCCTGCTAGTTCTCTAACATGCATTGCATTTCCTACAATAAGCTTTGGAATCCTTATGCAGTGTCGGTCACCACAACCTAGCACACAATATCTTTTGCACTGTTGCTTTGCTTGCATAATACCCTCCCGCGGCTCCTCCATGAGCTTCAGCAAGGATGCTATTTCGTTCAAACTCAGGCACATAGTGTCGCAGTATTTCATCTGATCCCATTTTATACAAATGTCCTACATGACAGAAAAGAACACGCATGCACCACCAAGTCCTTCTTCTACTAAGTAGTACACACTTCTAGAGCCATTCCGATTGTTAGGAAGTGTATGATATATTTAAAGTGATTGTGTGTGATGCGCATCACAAAGACCTACACATTCGATAGAAATTCCTCTAGATTAGTAGGCTCCTATCCTGTTTCAATGAGCAACAAATGATCTGGCCCTGCATTTAATCATCTTGGCTTCATAATTACTTCGAAATCATATTCCTGAAATGAAAAAAACCATCTGCATATCTTCTCCCCCAACAGAGGCTTGTTGACCAGGTATTTCAATGCAGAATGGCCTGTATACATCTTAAAGCGTCTGCCTAACAAGTAGTGTCGAAAATTCTGGAGTGCGTACATAATAGCTTACCCTTTGCGCTTTGTTGTCGAATAGTTCTTCTCATCTTTGGACAACTTCCTACTTTCAAATGCTATAGGGTGATCCAATTCTCCCTCGCCAGCTTGTTTCAGTACTACTCCCAACGCAATACATGATGCATCCACATGCACATGGAATTCCTTCCTCTAATCCAGGAAGACTAGGATAGGTGTGGTGACCATTTTTGCCTTTAATACATCTAGGCTCTGCTGACATTCCTCATTCCAACATAATGTAGCATCCTTCTTCAACATTTTTTTCCGTTGGCATGGTAATCTGGGCATAACCCTTGATGAACTTCCTATAGTATCCTATATGCCCCAACGTTGCGCGTAGCTATTTCACACTCCTTAGTGCCTCTCAATTGATTATGACTACGATCTTAGCAAGGTCTACCATTAGGCCTTGTCTGCATACCATATGACCCAAGAAGATCCCAAAAGGGACATAGAACCAACATTTCTTCAAATTGAGCACGATCTCATACCTTCAACATGTATCCAGCATCAAGTGTAGACTAGCTATATGGCGCTTTACCAACCTAAACACCATCTAATCATCAAATTATACTTCCAAAAATTTGTGAATGAAGTCTTTGAACGCCGCAATGACTACGAATGAAAAAATCACCAACGCGTTCTTTAGCCGAAAAGGTATCACAGTGTACTGAAAACATCCCCATTCGATTGCAAAGGTCATCTTACTTCTATCTTCTGGTGCGATCTTAATCTGATGGTACCCAGAGAACCCATCACTGAATGAATAGGCTTCCTAACCGCCAACGTTATCCAACACTTCATCAGTGAATGGAGTTGGAAAGGGATCATGCACACAGACATCATTCAACTTCCTGAGATCTATGCATATCATTATTTCTTCCTTCTGCTTCTTTTCCTGAACTACCATTGGGCTCACCCAATCATATTCTTCCACCGACTCAATAGTGCCTGCTACAAGCATTTTATCCAACTCTAAGTGGATCTTTTCTTTATACTTCGGGTTGAGGCGGTAAGGCCTTTGATTGACTAGCTTTGCATCTAGTTTTAAGGTAATGTTCATAACACCCAAGTCCCCTATTATCCCCTTCAAGTCTAAGAACTTTTTAGGGAACAAGTCCTGATATTCATTGAGAACTCCAACGACCTTATTTGCTGTTGTATCATCCACTAGTCTCTAATATTTGCAAATTTCGGCTCCATTTCCCTGCCAATGTATACTTGTCTAGTTTTGAGTGGCGTAGTGATATCTCGATTCTCTATTTGCAGTCCCTTCACTTCGTGGTGACCTTCAGTCTCTGGCTAAGTTGTAGGAAATGTTGGAGAAGTGTTTGTTTCTAGCTAGAAACGAGGAAACTCGTACCGTACAACTTGGAAATGCGTTTCCAGTCGTACTGGCTGGTTTCTTGAGGAGGAAATGTGGCCATTATGTTGGAGTTTCCTCTTCTAACTTGACTTTTTCTTGTATTTTTTTATTTTTTTTATTTTTTCGCTTCTAAGTTTTTATTGGGTGACTAAAATATCTTATGGATGCTTCTAGATGCCTCTCAAGTTATAAAAAAGAGGGTTTTTTTTGAGTGGGGCAGGCTAATGTTCAAGCCTATGGCCCTAGTGTTGATATGTA
>APFE031195340.1:0-13768 GCA_000404065.3 Pinus taeda | reverse complement strand
CATAGAGATGTGAAATCATCTAATATTTTGCTTTCTAAAGACTTTGAACCTCAGGTATCTTGATCTTTGTGAGAGAAACAAGTTCTCAAGCTTCTGTTGAATTGTTTGTATTTTTTGGTTGGAGATGTTATAATAAGGTGTGCTTGATCATTAACTAGCAAATCATCTTTCGATGGATCATTAACTAAAGATATTCTATGAATAGTTGTCAGGTTTTGGGCTGGCCAAATGGGCTTCAACAACATCTGCATATATCACATGTAGTGATGTTGTAGGTACATTTGGGTAAATATCCATTTCTTTCTTTACACCAGCTCTTTCCTTAGGAAAATAAATGTCATTTATAATCAAGACTTCATAAAACTAGCTGCTATCATATTTCAGGTATCTGGCTCCATAATATTTCATGTATGACAAGGTTAATGAGAAGACGGATGTGTATTTCTTTGGAGTAGTTCTTCTAGAGCTAATAACTGGAAAAAAACAAATCAATGGCAAGAATCCTAAAGGCCAAGAAAGCCTCGTTATGTGGGTAGGGCTCTAGTGTCCTTGCTTGTTTTGTATTTGATAATTTTGGATTCTTTTGGTTTCTTTGTCTTGGTTTAGAATCTTAATCTCTTGTAAATTTCAAAATATAGGTAAGGCCATTACTAGCAGATAGCTCTGTAAAAGAACTTTCAGATCCACTTTTGGAAGATGCTTATGACATGAGCAAGATGAAGAGAATGGTCATTGGTGTAGCATGTTGTCTGAGATAGGCAGCTCAATTTCGACCTCGAATGAACAGAGTAATTACTCTTATTATCTTTAGTTGCATATATATGTTTTATTTTCTGAACTTATGTCAAATTTAGTTTCTTGAAGACATTTCCTTTCCTGTGAGGAGTTAGTGCTAGAATTGTTTTTGCCCATAACGAAGAATGGCACATGAAATATCGAGTTGATATGCTTCTGACATAGAGTTAAGGGTGTTTAGATCTAGTGTTTAGGGTTGTAATCTAAACATTTGTTCAGTAGTTCAATTTGTAAAATCATCACCCTTAAACAGGTTAGCCCTGAATGTTGATGGTGGATTATGGCAAAATATTCAAAGCCTCAATTGCCAATAATATCTTTTTCCATTAATGAAATATAATATTCTTTGAATATTAGCAAAAGAGATTACATCATATCTCAAACCAAAGCTTCAGTATGCAAATTACCGCTCCCTAAATAGGCAAGAAGAGCTAGCATATCTGCTTTCACTCCAATATTAAGAGAGTATATATCTTTCCTGAGAATCACTATCCTAGCTGAAATATGGATTGCAAGATCTGAATTGAAAGCTTTGGTTTCCCCAAATAAAGTGGCTTACCTTTTGAATTAAACTGGCTTTGTCAAATTTCAAACAATGGATAAATGTTAATGTAAGAACGTGAACTTATTCTTCCTCATTGTTGGTCTATAACTAATTATTGCAGATTTTGAAATTACTATGAGGAGAAGGAGATGACCTACCTTATTGGACCAAGAGGCAGTTGACAATGTCCATGGAATTAGATGAATTGATTGAGGATGAATTTGGGGCAAACTTTGGGAATTGTGACATGCAAACTCATCTATCACTTGCAATGCTTGGAGTTGATGATGATTTGGTATCAAACAGTAGTCCGGATCAAAGTGTAGATCTTGTACATGAGAGCAGAACCTTGGAAGATTATTTCTATGGACGTTATAGTCATTCAACAAGCTTTGATTGATTTAAATCTACTTCTCTGAGCTTCATAATTTTTCTTACTCCTTGCTTCTGTAAAAACTTCAATATTTTATACTTGGTATATTACTGTGAGCCATTGTCACTACTTAGTTGTGTTCAATTTCAATCACTTTGCATATTCGCTGAAGATGTGCCTGAAGTTGAGTGGAGTCCATGTAAAATCCCTTACCAATTCCTTGTATAAATGTGAAAGTTGTTAGTGGTCACACGTTTTGGTGACCCACTGGTGCTCACTAGAGCTGAAAATTTTCTTGTCCTTGCCTTTGGAGCAATTGTATGTATGTAGAAAGAAAAGAAATTATGATATCGCTATTGATTTGCCAAACCGTTGTTATGTACTTTTTCAGGTCTAAAGATGTGTAACTTGTGGTTTAGCTTGCTACATTCTCTTGTATACCAATTTACTTTGAATTTGTCAATATCATAAGCCCAGTAGCGATTTAAGTGTGCGTCTACATGGCAGAACTGCATTGGGCTTGAACTTTTCTAAAATTAAGTTGTATTTAAAGAAATATGGTGTCCAAAAACATAGAACTTCAAACATCAAATCTCTTTGCTCCTTTTAGGCTTGAACCAACATCTCTTCTAGAGAAATTCAACAATTCTAATTTAATAATCCTATCGTCCTCTCTTTGTACCTTTTGGGACAATTGCTAGTAATAATAAATCTTAAATTTTAAATAAATAAATAAATAAGTCAAATAAAAAGGAAATAAAACTAAACACTAAATAATAGTAACTAATAAAAATGGAAGTTACTAAACAACCCATCATAAAACCTCAACCAATCACTTTACAAATAAATAAATTTAAACAATAACAAAAAATAACAAAAATGGAATTTCCAACCTTAAATTATGGACAAGTAGCAAAAATGCTTAGTCAAAAACAAACTAATACACAACGAAAAGTAAAATTAAAACCCTAATACCATGCATACTACAAGTATAATAAAACTATTATAAATCTAACATATATATTCCTTTTTTTTATCATAACAAACATTTTTTTATTTATTTTAAAATATAATATAAATTTCTTAAAAATAGTTAAAAAATTATATTGAGGAATATGGTCGTTAATCTAAATAATCAAACTGGATTAAGTTTAGTAAAAATTGATTAACCATATATATAAATGATGTAAAATAATATAAAACGCTATTTTTTATAAATTATATATTTTATATAATAATAGATGAAAAAAAATACAAAACACAATATTTTATATAATAAACGATGAAAAAATAAATATAAAAAAGGTAATTTCAAAAAAACCATGCTGACCAGAGAGCCACGCCAGTGAAATTTTTTGAAAGTTCAATTTTTGAAAGTTCAATTTCTCATTCTTAGCTGAAATCAGATTGGTGGTATTTGACCTGTTCTTAATCAAATCGCATTGGTTCTTCCTTAACCTGGTTTGTGATAGAGTGGGGAACATTTTCCAATTAATAACCAGTAAATGTGTGTTTTGTTTGTCAAGATATCAGCACTTAAAAGCAACCGTGCCCAGATTTCATGTCAAACCTACAAGGGAAATGACCCCTTACAAAATAAACATCTAAAAATTCAACATGGGTTGGTTTCTCTCACAGTAAAAATGTTTTGTGAACCACAATCGTCTGGGTTTGGCTGATTATTTTCACAGGTATTACAAACCTTCAATGCTTGCATAGAACATGAAATGTTAAGGAAAATACAAACTAAGCTCGGAATATTAGCTTTTCACGTTTTATCTCGTCTCTCGGGTCTCTGGCAAATTTAATTCATTCGATATCCGAAGAGAATTATAGTCGCTGTTATAATTATTATTCGTACTGAACTTAGTACGTTTAACTTTCTTTCTTTTCTGCAGCTTGTTTGAAAAGTTTTGACTGTTAGTTCTGTGTTTCATCCGAAGTCAAGTCCATACTGGAAGAGCCTAAACTAAAGTTCGAGAAAGAAAGGTGATAATACACTTTATTGTTGTCCATTCATGCGATGAAGAGTGCAATACATTTAACATACTTATCACGATATACGGGTACAGTCAAATCTTCATAAAAGCTGCGACCAAGACCTGTAAGGAGGTAACTGTGAATAAAATTTTTTGAACTTTAAATAATTTCAGTAGTTTTGTAGTGGAATGCCAAACTAGCAGATATGAAGATTGGAGATTATAGAAGAATCTAATGATTGCAGTGTGAGAGTGCTCTGAAAAGTGAGTCGGCTAAGTTTCAAGTAGGTTATGAGGAGTTTTGCAAGGAGAAAGATTCTCATTTGCAAGCTTACAAGGGCGAGTACTCTAGTTTTCTAGATTTCCTGTCATGTTCATCCGTCTTCCAATAATAAACGTTTCCACAACTATAATTACTCGAAATTTCTATGGAAATGAAATTATTCGAAATTCGTTCAGAAGTAAATATGTAGAAGTAGCATTGAATGCTCTGTAAATCTATGTAAAAGAAGTATTCATAGCTTATTATCTCCAAACGCTCGATAAAGCTTATCATACGATCCGTTTGATTTGAATTTTGCATAAATATTTTCCAGAAATATGTATAAGTAGCATCGAATGCTCTGTACAGTGTGGATGCAGGTAAATTAAGTATTCATAGGTTACTATCTCTAAGCGCTAAAGAAAGCTTATCATACGATCCTTCTGATTTGAATTTTGCAGAAATATTTTCCAAATTTGAAGATGAAAGGCAAAAGCTACTCATTCGATACGAACAACAGCGTGAGAGCGTCCTTCAGCTTTCTCAGCCCTAGACATTTAGTATAATGACGACAAATCTTTCAGCATACTTCAAAATTTCATTCTTTTCCATCCAAAGAGAGGAGTTGTTCTGGGTGATCTTGTACTTATGTTCTTTCTTGCCTATTTTAGAAATGCTAAATGACCTATATATCAAAATCTCAAAACCTACAGCCATATGGTAACTATTATTTTGACAATGTTAAATAAAATATATATCAGAATTCTTCAAAAACTAAATCCGTGTCTAACTGTTTAAAAGATCAATAATCAATAAAAATAAAATAACTTATAAAATGGCAGAACCAATTGCAATGTAATTGAAAGTTACATAAGTCTTTGCCATAACTTTCAGAAAACTATTCAGTATTACTAATTTTCTCAAACCAGACTTCACATTCGCAATTCATGCGCACATCCTCATTATTCGGTGATGTAATTACCTGAAGCTCAATGTCAAAACTCGCGAAACAAAGAAAAGGTTGTATATATTGGCTTGAATCTAAAATATATAGAAACATTCGGTGATGTAATTAACTGAAGCCAATGTCAAAACTCGCAAAACAAAGAAATGTTGTATATATTGACTTGAATATAAAATATATAGAAACATTTCCAGTGCCTAAGAATTGAGTATTATAGCCATGAAGCTATAATACAACATACACTCCTTTAACATAAATCCTGATTAATAATTGCAACAAGAAAGGAGAAGAAAAATTATTATATAATATATAAATGTTTAATTAAAAAGTTTATTCTTTAATCGAATAAGCTTCTTGAAATTGATATAAACTTAACACACACAATGTATTTAAATTTTAAATTTGTGCAAAAGCGTAACATGTAATTCTTCAATCAAAGAAGCTTATTGAAATTAATATCATTATATTTAAATTTGTGAAACAACGACTGAAGCAAATGCGAAAACTTGATAGTCTCCTTTTCTCTTACTGTAATATATCAATCAACTCAGCATGACTTCAGAGTAAATGTGAAAAATGTTTCGACCAAGAAAAAAGTCGTTTAAGTCTACAAACCATCCGCTCTAAATGCTTCAAGCAAGATTTTTTCATACAGACTTTCACCGACATGTTCAATATCAGATTCCAGGCCTGGAAAGACAGTAAAGACTTAAGAGTGGCTAGAATAAATAACGCAGTGGAGATACAATTCATCTATTATTATCATTATTTTTTAATTCTGTAAAAAATTAGAAACGTTACCTTGCCCAATTATTTTTGTTATAGCAAACCAGGATTGCCACAAATCTATCCTGCGGACTAGAGGGATTTTTTTATCTGCACTCAACAAATCAAGCTGGAACCTCTCTACACTCTGGTAAAGATTCTTGAGACAAGCCACGTTTTTTTACACAAACCAGCATTGAGAGTAACTTGATAAAAGAACCAACAGGAAATTTAAAAATCTTAAGAGAAGATCCACAAAGTCGTTTGCTGCCTCAGCATATAAGATTTTCTGAGTAACCTTATTAACCAGTAGCGTCAAATTCACGCCATCAATTAATTTAGACTTAGAAATCCTTGGAGCTCGTGCAACATGCTACCCCTGATGTTCAATGTAATACACAAACTGCGAAAGCCCTCGGAAGCTCTCCAGAAATATGTATAAGTAGCATCGAATGCTCTGTACAGTGTGGATGCATGTAAATTAAGTATTCATAGGTTACTATCTCTAAGCGCTAAAGAAAGCTTATCATACGATCCTTTTGATTTGAATTTTGCAGAAATATTTTCCAAATTTGAAGATGAAAGAAAAAGCTACTCATTCGATACGAACGGCAGCGTGAAAGCGTCCTTCAGCTTTCTCAGCCCCGCCTGAATTTATGACCAAAAGCGTCTAGAGACCATTGACTCATTTATTCCTATTTTCCGCTCATCCTTGCAGGAAAGAAAGAAAAGGGCGCCCTTGCAGAATTGCAGAAAGCTTGTGGAGACAAAATTATGGTTGCTGAGGACTGTCTTAGAAGGAAAAAGCAGGTGTTCTTTCATTTATCTCCTCATCTACATTCTGTGGAAAATGTGGCCATCTTATTTGCATTGCCTTTGCAAAATATTATTTTGGTACAATTTAGAAAATGAATACTAAATGTCTAGGTACTAACCCTACTTGATCACTCTTTGATGGATAAGGACGACAAATCTTTCAGCATACTGCGCAAATCACTGGGCTCTTTTCTGGAAAGCGGCTCCGATGAAGATGATTTGGATGAATGATCTTCAGTGAAAGTTACAAAAGAAAAAAACAAGGAATTAGAGAATGGAAACTATAGGCGTTCAAGGCAACCGGATTTTTTGTTACATTTTTCAAAATTGATTCAATGTCATGGAATGTTGATGGTTTCTTGTTGATCGCAATTTGCCAGAGACCCGATAGACGAGATAAAACGTGAAAAACTAATATTCCGAGCTTAGTTTGTATTTTCCTTAACATTTCCTGTTCTCTGCAAGCATTGAAGGTTTGTAATACCTGTGAAAATAATCAGCCAAAAGCAGACTATTGTGGTTCACAAAACAATCCGGGAGCCGAATCCGTGATCGCTGTGCTGCGTTTCTTACTTGTTCCGCCGCCTTCTCTTTGCCATTCTGCTAACAATATCCTGTCTAAAATTGAAATAACCGTCTCTCTTGAAAATGCATACGAAAAACTCAGTGGATGGATTATCGTAATGGACCTCTTTATCTTCTTCTTGACAATTTTATATCAGGAAAACAGGGAGCCGGAAACCGTAAATCAAAAATAGGGATTTTGATCTTCCAAAACCCAGGAGTAAATATCAAAATGGGGCGATTTTAAGAAAATTCGATTTCGTAAATATCAAAATGGGGCGATTTTAACAAAATCCCATTTCGGTTAAATTATCTGTCCTGGGCGAAAATAAAAAAATAAATTAGTTTTTAAATAAAAGGAGGGCTAATTATATATAAAAAAAATTATTATTTTAATTAAAAATTCGCCCCATTAAAATATAAAAATCTTTAAATTTCGCCTTTGGGTGATTATTCACCCCTAAAATTACCCCTGGAGTTCAAGTGTTCCTATCCTTCTCCTTTTCATTTGTCTCTGTACTAAAACCTTGTGTAGCAGGCTCTAGAACACATCAAGAGGACGAATTTATGTTACCTTTAAGACAATCTTCAATGTGGGCAAAGCGGGGATGATATTGGTCTAGTGAGACATTGCCACTTACTCATCTTTTAGTTCAGACTCTGTATTTTTGTGAGCATGCAAAGGAGTTTGATACTATACAGTTTCCTTGGTACTCATTGTCTTGGGAGTGTTTTCCAGTTTCTTATTGAATTGATCCTCTAAACTGCTGCTTTTGATCTCTGAAGTAATATCTTTAGGTGGGGTGATCATACTGTACTTTTTGGCTCACCTCCTACCAGATTATCCTGTATTCTTGGTGTCTTGGGCCTTTCCTATGTTTAGTTATTTCCTTGTATCTACTTGAGACTCCATGTGAGAATCAGGTCCTTCACTCTTGACACTCACACTGGGTGTAAGCTTGTCCTCAATTTTTAACAAATGTATTGGGATTATCTCGATCCTTTTATTTTAAAACTCCTGAAAGCTTTCAAAATCTTCAACACTCAGATTTGTTCTTGCTCATTCGAACGATTGTTCGAAGGATTGAGTCGACTATAAAATGTCTTCAAAATCATTAGCCTCATGGTTATAAGGCTTGATCTTTACTGCAGTACTGATGTTATATTCTATCATGTCTTGTTCAAATTTCCTTTTGGGAAAAGTATGGAGCTTGAGGCTTTCGAGGCTTATTGGCTTTTTTCTTGCATGGTTAAAATTTGCTAATGAAAATGAACCACACCTAATAGGAAAATATGGCCACAGTAACTTCTTTCTTTCTTCAAAGACTTTGGTCAAACCTTTTCCCAAAGTCTCGTGGGCTCTTTCTATTGCTAACAATTTGACAGAGACATACAAAGCACGAACATGTGGGTCTGCGATACTACTAAAAACCCTGATGTATGTGAACCATTCTTCAATAAAATACTTGCCGACAATGAGAAGGTCTGTAGCAGGTTCTTTGGAAAACATAGGGGATTTCTTATTGAAAGTTAACTCATGCAATGGAAAAATAACGACATGGCATCTTTTGTAAAAATGGGCTATATAACGATATTCCCAAATATGTTTATGGCTGAGATTTTTATGAAGCCAACTCACAAAAATATGGAAAAGAGAGATTCTTCGATGATTCAAATGACAAAACCTCATTTCTATATATAGGAGTCTAAGGAGTCACAATATAACCCAACCGACCTAACAATAATAATATAAAGCCACAACAATAACAATAGAGGGACTCTATGGGGCACAATATTAAATAGGGGCACAACAATATTAATAAGGGATACAACTACAATAGTAATGGTGTAATCACTAGTATTATAGGGACCTAACATGCCCCTCTCCTCAGTAACCGCGAAAAAAAAATGAGAGGCCGCCCAGGCCAAGAGTACCATGGAATCGCACCATCTTCAGGCTGGTCATGGCAAAGGTACCATAGAAAGGTATAGTGTTCAGGCTGGACGGGGCAAAGGCACCATTGAAAGGCATGTTGTTCATGATGGGCAAGTCAAAGGCGCCATGGAAAAGCATCGTGTTCAGGCCGGACAGGGCAAAGTCGCTGTGGTAAAAAATGTTGTTCAGGCCGGGGACGTCAGAGGCACCGTGGAAAAGCATCGCGTTCAGGTTGGACAGGGTAAGGGCGCCATCGAAAGACACACTGTCCAGGCCGGGCATGTCAAAGGCGCCATGGAAAAGCATGCTGCTCAAGCCGGGCAAGTCAAGGGTGCCCTTGAAAGGCAGAGTGTTCAGACGGAGCAGATCAAAGCCACTGTGGAAAAGCGTACTGTCGAGACTGGGCATGGCAAATCTGTTGTGGAAAAGCATACTGTGGAACTATTGGGCATGCACTTTTCTGGTCCCTGGATGCCCCATGGCGAGAGCCTGACATCCAACAGCTTCGTGTTGGAGAATGATCACGCGAGGGTTCTCAAACTCAGACGTTTGGACTTAGAGCCTGAACTGTTTGACGAAATGTCTGAGAGAGATGAAAAATCTTGGAAAGCCTCGTTTCAAATCCAGATCAAGCTCCTCTCAGGCAAAACTATGCTACATTGGGTAGGCGCTCAGGATCTTGTGAAGGACCTCATGCATGCACTGGAACTTAAGCTGGGAATTCCTTCTGCAGCACAACGACTTCTCCACGAAGGTAAACAACTAGAGGAACTCTACCCCCTTTCATTCTACAGCATTAAAAGAAATGCCACCATTATCCTTTCCCTCCAATTGAGAGGGGGAGCGGTAGGACAATCTTCCTCAGCCAAGGCATTCTCATACAAGGATGCTGTCCATTCATCGAAGCAGGAAAAGACAGTACCACCAGCTCAGGCGCCCAAACCTTTTCTAGTGGACAAACTTGAGGAGACTCCCTCCATTGAAATAGTGCATCCAACATTAGATGAGCAAACCCAACAGCTTGCTGAGCACGACATTATTTGCAGGTTCAATGGGTTGTGGCCACGGACAGCGGATCTCTACCAGTGGATCCACTCCAACTGGACCAACAATTGCAAGGTTTTATTATGCTCAAAAGGCTTTTTCATAATGTTGTTTGTTTTTGAGGAGGACTACCAAAAAGCTCTAAAAGAAGGGCCTTGGTTCTGGGGCTCAGCAGGTTTATTTCTCACCCCCTAGTTCCCGGACTTCGATCCTTCTTCGGCAATCATCACCAAGCTACCAATCTGGGTCAGACTTCCTAATCTCCCAGCTCATCTCTGGCACTTTGTAGTGTTCCAAGGAATCAGCAACTCTTTAGGCCACTTCCTAGACACAGATATTTCTAGAGCGGAAAAAGGCCTATATACCTTTGCCAGAATATGTGCAGAAATAGACATCAGCAAAGGACTCCCGGACAAGATCAATCTCAAAATTGGAGACTTTCATTGGACCCAGTACTTGGATTACGAGAATACAGCTTTCCGCTGCCGCCACTGCCATCTCACAGGGCATCTCCAGAGCTCTTGTCCATCGAAGCCTGCTCCAAAACAGAAAGCCAATCATAAGCAGAAATCCAAAAGTTGGAAGCCTCATGACCCTCCCCCCATGGATGATTTTGATTTCAGCTCGGATGAAGAGGAAATAAATGAGGAAGAAATGGAGACCAAGACAGCGCAGGAACCACCCTCGGCTGACCCTGAGGATTGCTCTGTCCAGCCATGCTCCCAGAAAAGGAATCATGAATCCTCCATCTCGGACTCAGACAAGGAAATATCTCAAGCAACCCAGCTCAGTTTGCAAATCATGCCAGTTCAGCAGTGCCCTCCTGAATGGGTCAAAGTGGGTAAAAAGAACGGGAAAAAATTCCGCATAGCTGATACCTCCCATGTTGGGTAGAATCATTTGCTCTGTTTTGTTCTCTGGTTTTTTTTAGTCACTTCATGCTTTGTTCTTCTCTCCTCTCTTCGCTTCTAGGAGCCGAGGTGGATTGCACATCGTTTCCGGCTGCCTATGTTCTTGCTTCTCATGGTTCTGCCTGTTTCCAGGCTTGATTGTACTATATTCCTCCTTTATTAATAGATTTAGTCTTATTTTACAAAAAAAAAAAACATGCCCCTCTCCTTAAAAAAAATTGTTGTCCTAAATGCTTGAGTAGTTTTGGATGCTTCTATATAAAATTCTCATCCTCCCATGTGGAATCTTCAGCAGATAAGTTCTTCCACTTGATTAGATACTCCGAAATTGATCGATTTCGTAGCTGTCGAGTTCTTGTTTCTGTGACTACTTCCAGTTCCAATATAATTTTTCCTTCCTCGTTAAGTTCTAGCAATATTGTTTGAACTGGGAGCTTGTCGCCTATAACCTTATTTAAACATGAAACATGGAAAACTGGGTGCACTCGAGACGTTGCAGGAAGTTCCAATTTGTATGACATAGTACCAATCTTTTGCAACACCTTGTACGGACCATAATAGTTTGGTGATAATTTATTATCCTTCTTAGCTTGCTTCAGGGAAATTTATTTATATGGTTGTAGATATAGGAATACCCAATCACCTACATCAAAACTTATTTTGTTACAATGTTGATCTGCCTATTGTTTCATTCTATTATGTGCCAACACGAGGTTATACTTTAAGAGTTGGAGGACTTGTTGTTGATGTTCGATGTGATGTTCCGCTGCTTGAACCTTAGAATTCTCTCTTAAATATGATGTGATGGATGCTGGCCAATATCCGCAAAGTTCCATAAATGGGGTCATTTTTGTTGTTGTATGGAAGGAAGTGTTATACCACCATTCAGCTAGAGGCAGCCATTTGAAGCATTGTGTCTGTTTATCAGAGACAAAGCAACGAAGATATCCTTCCAAACATTTTTTTACTATCTCAGTTTGCTCATCAGATTGAGGATGATAAGATGAGCTATGAGCTAACTGAGTACCAAGACAAGAAAATAATTACATCCGAAAATTTCCAGTGAAAATGGGATCTCCGGCACTTACACTAATATTTGGCTTTCCATGTAGCTTTTGAATTGTTTCCATAAATGCAATAGAAACTATATTGGCTTTAAATGGATGTGATAATGCACAAAAGTGTGCATACTTGGTAAGTCTGTCAACTGCCACCATGATGACACTCTTTCCCTCAGACTTGGGTAAACCTATGATAAAATCCTTTGAAACCTCCTCCCAACATTGTCTTGCGATGGATAAAGGTTGTAATAGAACCCTGGGTCTTAATTGTTTCAACTTTTTTTTTTTGGCAAACCAAACATTTCGCCACAAACATTCAAATATCCGATTTAGGGCCATCCAAAAAAAATTCCTTCTTAACCCTATGATAAGTTTTTAAAAATCCTGAGTGCCCTCCTAAGGGAGAAGTGTGCAATTCCATACGAATTTTTTGTTTGAGTTGCGAATTCTTATAGAGGTATAAGTGATCTTTGTACCCTAACGAATCATTTTTCCAACTAAATGTATCATATGTACTGGAATCTCGTTGTAACTTTCGAATAAGTGCCCACACTTCTTCATCATTCTTCCATTCGTCCCTTGCTTCATTTATCCAATCTGGTTAGATAATAGAAATGGTGCACAACAATGCTTCCACATCCTCATCCTTTCTTGAGAGTGCATCTGCCACCACATTTTGCTTCCCTTTTTTGTAGATGATTTCAAAGTCATAACCCAACATCTTTGTGACCCACTTTTGTTGTTCTTCAGAGGATAATCTTTGTTCAAAAAGTATTTAAGGCTATCATGATCCGTTTTTACCTTGAAGTGTCTTCCCATTAGGTAGGGTCGCCATTTCTTAAGTGCATGGAGTATTGCCAACATTTCCTTCTCATAAATAGCTTTGTGTAAACTTTCCCTTGTTTGGACGACTTTGAAAAGCAATGGGTCTTTCATCTTGCATTAAAACAGCACCAATTCCATTTCCTGAAGCATCACATTCCACAATAAAGGTTTTTGTGAAGTCCAGTGTAGCTAAGACCAGTGCTTGTCACATTGCCTCTTAAGATGTTCGAAGGCCTTTGTTGCTTCTGGAGTCCATGAAAATGCATCTTTCTTCAATAATGTTGTTAGAGGTGCTGCTATTCTCCCATAATTCTTAACAAACTTGCGATAATACCCTGTCAACCCGAGAAATCCTAGCAGATGCTTTATGGATGTGGGGATTTTCCATTCCTTAATGGCTTTAATTTTGCTAGGGTCTACCTTAACTCCTTCATTAGATACAATATGACCTAGATATTCCACCTCCTGGACTCCAAAGAAACATTTGGATCTTTTTGCATATAATTGTTTCTCCTAATAGTTGTAGCACCCTATCAACATGTTCAACATGATCCTTCCAAAACTTGTTGTAGATTAGTATATCATCAAAAAATTACTAACACAAATTTTCTAAGGAAGGGTTTGAAAATGGAATTCATCAAACCTTGAAATGTAGAAGGTGCATTGGTAAGGCCAAAAGGCATGACAAAAATTCATAATGACCCTCATGAGTTCTAAATGTTGTTTTCGGAATGTCTTCAGTCTTCATTCTGATTTGATGATATCCTGAACGAAGATCCAACTTGGTGAAGTAAATTGATCCATGCAATTGATCCAATAATTCATCAATGACAGGAATGTGAAACTTATCTTTAATAGTGTGCTTGTTGAGCTCCCTATAATCCAGACACATGCGCCATGATCCATCCTTCTTGTGCACCAATACTACT
>APFE031195319.1:0-14266 GCA_000404065.3 Pinus taeda | reverse complement strand
ACCTCTTGGATGAGACCTTGCTACGGGAGCCCCGATGTAGAGTAGCAGGAACTGACTGATTGGGTAGAGATAGATGCAGATGGAGCGGCAGAGAGAGCGACAGTGCGGGGAATCCTAGGACAGCGCATAGCATGCAGGTTGCAACAATGCGAGAGGCACAAGTGTTTTGCACAATGCTAGGTGGCACAGAGAGGTGTGAAATGGTGTGAGATGCATGAAGATTTTGCAGTAGCGCAGATATCGGAGAGGGAGCACTTATCAGCAGCAGGTAGAGCTTCAGCATCAGAGTATGTTTCTAGCCCAACAGGGAGGTCAGTTGGGAGGTGCAGTGCGGATGCAATGCCGGGAGATAGAACCAGCAGCAGCACGGATGCAGTCAGAGATCAAGGTGACAGAGGCTAGAGCAGTCAGATACTGAAGAGCACAGAGATGCAGAGTTTTCAGTCGACAGAGGCAATAGCAGTCAGAGACTTTGATGATAGAGCAAGTGGACCGGCCAGATGTGTTGCATGCAGAACATTCTAGAGTTACAGGATCAGGTTTGAGAGGAAGCCTTTCTTTTTGAGAGGGAGTGTTGAAAAGTGTGCAACAAGAAATGCTTGTTGAGAATGCAACAAGATTATGGAGCTTAGTGGAAAGGAGTCGCCTTCACTAAGTGGGCCCGCAGGCTATTTTTGGCGCAAGTCTATTTTTAGACTATGTCTATTTTTAGACATATGGATCATGTCTATGGATTGCAGGTTGCTGTTTATGGATGAATTGATCAAGTTGGAAAAATAGATGGACTTCTATTTTTAGACCACAGCGGAGTGACTGCTCAGTCTAAATATAGAACAGTCAAATATTATTAGCTCATAATAATATTTAGACTATAAACTTTTTCTTATTCTCTTGGAGCACTTCAGGATGAGCTACGGATGTGGTACATGCAGATCCCAGAAGGAAATACGTGGTTACCTATGGGATAACTAATATTTGCATGCAGGACTTCAGTTAGAACTCAAGTGAGTTGAGTTTAGTGGACTGGAGGTGCAGTTGATGGAGTTGTGTTCAGTTTAGCTTTGTTAAACTGGTTGCATTTAGTCTAACTGGCGAATAGACTAGAGATGAGTTGGGTGAATTAGTTATTAATTAATTCACAAGTTATTAACTCATAATACAACTAATGAATACATCAGTTATCTCAGTTGCATGTCAGTGCATGTTCAGTTCAGCAGGGACAGGTGTTAGAGAATCAGATTGCTATCAGTTGTGACTATAGTTGTGCATCAGATCTTGCACAATCAAGGGATTGAGTATGCCAATGAGTTTGCTCACGTATTTGCCCACATTGTATCTTGTTCTCACATGATTTAGCCAAGTAAATACGTGGTTGCCTTGGAATTATCATCGGTTCTTGTGCAGGTATTGAGCAGTGGAGGTAGGCAAGCAGCGAAGAGATTTGAGCCAGTGATTGATTCAGATCTGAGCTGTATTGTGTGTAACAGGTGTAGCTGGTACTGGATTGCTTGTGATAAGCATTGTACTTTGTAATGTTACATGACTCAATCATTAATATACAGATAGTTGGGGTTTTTAGCGAGATGCTTTCCCCGGGATACATACTGTGTTAATGTGTGAATGCTCTTTATGTTTTATTGTTATTGATGCTGCTATATTGATGATCAACGTAGAGGAGCTTATGTATTGTGTATGTTTTCCGCAATAGTACATGATCAGGATAATCTCTATTGAATATGTGTTAAATTATTCAAAATTTCTACAGGGGTTGGCTATAACAAAAAATATGAGGAGGTAGGCTCTATAATTACTTCTCTTTTTCAAAGTAAATTCAACAAAATGACAAGGGGGTTTAATAGAATGAAGCCCATTAACACTGTGAGAGTCCACCAACACCCTCAAGTGTTAGCAATCTTCACAATGCATAAATGGATGGGGTATTTTGAAAAATTAAGAGGGTATGATGATGAACTGGCCTGAGATTTTGCTCTCTCCCTCATTCCACTGACCAGAGTTCATGCCACTATTGTGGTGAGAGGCCTCTCCATAGAGCTCACCCCTGAACTCATAAGTAGAATTACCACACTTCCCATAAGAGTGCCTTGGAGAAAGGAAGGCAAGGGAGATAGCCATATTTCCAAGAAGAAGTTCCTTTTAGAGGGAGAAGAGCCCATTGAGAAGAAGAATGGAGTAAGGAGAATGATGAGCCCCAGAAATGGGTAATTATATGGGCTCATTCTGCCTCTTATTTTGACTTAATCCACCATTCTCATTAGTTTATTGCATGTTTTTTAATATATTTATGCTAATAGAGTGAATTGGGTCAGTCACTTTGCCATGTAGTCTAATGAATGTTTTATGCAGATTTTTTGGCCAATTTTGGACAAAGTCAAAGGAATTATGAGCAAATGGTAGCCAAAACTCGTGGAAAATAGGGAAGAGGATTTGTAGGGGGGATGTCTCCTACATTTATGACCTCCTTCCTCAAATCCTTCATCAGCAACTCAGAGCATAGAGGTCCACATTGATGATTACAAGGGGCAGCCGAGCAAATAAAGAAGGACTGTTGTTTATCTCCAGTCCTAGGAAGCCGATTTCCTTGATTTTAGGAGGAATGTTGAAGGACTCCATTTTTATAAATAAGGAGGCTTAGAGCCTCAGTAGGTTAGCCAGTTATTAGTAGATTTTCGCACATTTGTGCAGCATTGTGTTCAGCTCATTTTCAAGTTCCTTTTTTAGAACAGTATGTAATGTAATTGTTATTTTTGATAATGAAGATGAAACAGTTTTTGAGCCAGCACTGATCTCTTTCAAAGGGATGAAGCTCTTGGATTAGGGCCCAACCTAAGTTTCCCAGCACCTCCTACTATATACTTATATGTTTTTTCTTCAATTCATGAGTTAATTCCTGTTGCATAGATTCATTTTACTTTGTTAAATTAAGTTGCTTTTGATGGTTAGTATAGTTTTTCTTGTTTCAGTTGCTCAAGTAGGTTACTGCAGTGACAGAATAAGATTCAAAAAGGCTAGCATTAGGCCCTGATCTCCTTTCTCCCTTCTTGGGACTATGATTTGAGGTCAAAGCACTGTTGTCGCCACCAAAAACGCAGTTTTTGCTCTTCCATGCAATTGCTAGTGTGATAACTTCAATTGGAAAAGTTGATATTGGTTCAGATTAAGTTGTTGAGATAATTTCCTATTCTCTTCCCATAGATCTCTCTTCATGCCTTTCTATTCAACGGTTACTGTCAGCATTTTTTGTTTGTAGGTCAAGAATTAGGTCAAGCTAGACAAAGTTTTGTTTTCATGGTATAGTTAGTTCTTGCTTTGGTCAGTTTTTGATGAAATAGATGGGTATATCCCTTACAGGACATCTCAGCTTACCATACATCCATAGAATAGCCAGCACCAGCCCATTTCTCATAGATTTCCCAACTCATTCGCCATATTTCACTAACCTGCCCTAATTTCCGTGTTTTTTCCATAAAGTTGCTTTCTTGCCATGTGAACAAATCCAACCATCAAGTTCATTCTCAATCTTCCTTGACACACTCTAGACACCTCACTGCCTTCCTCTAGCCTTCAGTAACACTTTCCCATCATTTTTCCACCTACAAACCTCCAAAAATAGCTCTCGGCCTCCTCCTATAGATCCTCTTGTAGATCCTCCTTTAGATCCCCTGCAACTTCCTATAGAATTTCCTGTGAGATATTTTTCGAAGTCCGATCACTATGAAAGTATTCAAAAGAGTAATAGGGGCCTCCTAGGACCTCTCCACACCTTCCTCCACCTCTGCAACAACCAAATCCATCTTCCTTTGCCACCAAACCTCTGCACAATCGCAACCAGATAAATCACAAGCATAATAATTTCACATAAAAACACCTAAAAGCACAAAAAGATTTTTTTTCTCTCATTTCTTTTTAGAATTAGTTTGAATAAATGCAATTTAGCTTTTCAGTAGTTACTGGCACTCATTTCTTTACTTTTCATCTCTTTTCTTGCAAAAGTATGGTTAACAGGTAAATTAGGGTTTGTGTTACATTTCAGTTCTCCTTCTCTTTCTGAAAATGGAATAGCCCCTGTAGAGTTATTTTTCTTTCATCATAGTCAAAGCTTCTTCTAAGAAATCATAGAAGTTGGCTTAAGCTCCTAGAGAACTTACACCAGTTGATCAAGTGACAGCCTATAGTAATAGCTAGTACTTGTGCATACAGCATCATCGCTTCCAAGTTTGTTACGAATTACCGGGTTGATAAAAGTAAAGTAGGAAGCCCCAAGAGTTGCAACATTATTTTTGTAATACTAGTGCTCACCACTTTTTGTTGTTGTTGCCAGGGAAGCATCAGAGTATTTTGTGATTACTGCTTTTCTTCTATTTTCTACTGCAACATTTTGCTAAGTAGTTTATTTCAGCAAAACTAGAGTAGTTGTTTCATTTCAATTCTGCAATTTCATTTCAGCAAGCATAGATTAGGAATTTCCTGCTTTCATTTCAATTCTGCAATTTCCATTCCAGCAAAGTAGATTAGTCATCTCCTGCTTTCATTTCAATTCTGCAATTTCCATTTCATCAAGATTCATTTTAGTTAGTTGCAATTTGTTGTTTAATCCATTTCAGTTTTGCAGGTACAAGAAGAAAAACAAAAATCACCCAAAAATAGGTTTCCTTTCATGCCTCATAGGAACAGAGACAATTCAGGAAAATTCCTACCCAACACCCCCACCACATCACTAAGTCACCCTTCTCTCTTCTTTGGTGGTAGTGATCCAGAAGAACCTATAGGTGAAACTCCAAAGATATACGAAGATCCTATAACAGAAGAAGAGAAAGAAACCATTTCTCCTAAGACCATGGTTAAAAATAGAAATGTTAGAGGAAATGCAGAAAGAATAGAGGGTTCCTTTCCTATCCAGCAGATCAATGGGTATGCTAAAATGAAAAACATAAGTCATTCAACCTTACCTCACTGCCATGTATTGACTACCGAAGATCCTGATACCTTCTTGTTTGAATTTGGTGTTCTTTGTCGAACCTATGACTATGCAGAAGATGAGCAGAAGTTGAAACTGTTTCCTTCTACCCTTAAGGATGCATAATTTCACTAGTTCATGGGGTTACCTAGAAACAACATCACAACTTGAGCTTAGATGCAGCAAGCCTTTAACAACAAATACTAGGACTACTCTATATCAATGGATACCAAGGAAGAAATCTTTCAAATGACCATGGGAAGTGATGAGTCCTTAGAAGACTATGAAGAGAGGTTTCACATCAATTATAAAAGGGCCAAGTGTACACTTGACCCTGAATCTCTGAAGTTGGTCCTACTCAGAGGAGTCCTTGAAGACCTTCTAGATACCCTCCATTTGTTGGCTGGGGGAGACATCTACAAACTACCTTATGATGACATAAAGACTGTGTTTAGAAACCATTCTAGGTCATCCAGAAAGAGAGATAGGGGAAGTCAACCTTTAGCTAGTACATCTTCATCCATTTCATCCCTTAGAAGTGAATTTGAGAATTGGCTAGAAGATTTCAAGAGCGAGATGAGGCAGACTCTTGCCATGAAAATTGATACCTTGCATATCAAAAGGAAACAAGAGGAAGCCGAGAGGGCTTTGGCCATCATTTTTCCTAGGTGCACTAGAAGGCACCCTCAGAACGAATTTCCATTGAACTCTAGAGAAGTGTGTTCAGTCTGTGAAGAAGACCATCCCACGAATCAGTTCCCTTCCTTGCCCAGACTTAAAGCTGCATATTAGGGGGGCAAAGGAGCCACTAAACCACTCTATTTCATGAACCAAAGGAGGCCACATGGGCCCAGACCTTACCAGCAGAGAACGCAAGGGACATCCCAGACCTATTACAACCCCAAGCAAGCCACTTCCATGCCTTCTTAGGGTCCCCCCTACTTGTCCTTCTTGGTCTACACCCCCTCCTTGGCCATATCCATCTCAATACCATGCTCAACCAGTTGCTCATTCATTTCACTCTTATGCTTAGGCATAGCCTCAGTGGAATGCACCTCATCAAGGGTGGAGGCCCTAGTACAACTCTCCTCCTGCTCTTGCCTCCACCACCTATTCAACCACAACCATTGCCTCCTACTCCACCAAGGCAACCACAAATACCTGCTCAACTAAACCTGAACCCCAATAACAGACAAGCCTAGCAGGTATATAGTGGAGAAACATCATGCCCGACCTATGCTATGGAAATTCAGGAGATTAACCTACGATCTGGGAAGGCTCTCCCAAATAACCAACCTCCCCCTAAGGAGGATGAGGAAGAAAAATAGGAAAGTGAACCAAAAGCCATTCCACCCTTTTCTGAGAGACTAATTGGAACCACACAACTGACCCCATAAGAAACTAAAATTCTGGGAGAATTGAAACAATTATGTGTAAAGATACCACTTCTCCAAGCCATAAAGGATGTGCCTATATACAACAAGATGATCAAGGAGAAGTGCTTAAGGCATCTAGGTAGGCGCAGGAGAGATGCTCCAAATATCAATTTCATAGGACAACTTTCTGACCTGATGTTGGGGCAATTGATCTGTCCGAAATATCTAGACCCTGGAAGTCCTGTAGTCGATGTCCACATCAATGGCACGATATCCCCCATGCCTTGATTGATCTAGGGGTTGCCATTAATGTGATGACCAAGGACACTATGCTCAAGCTCAACCTTCAGGGCTCCTAAGAAAGAATACAACAATACTGCAGTTGGTAGACCACTCCACTGTGACCCCTTAAGGGATTGTGGAAGATGTAATGGTCTCCATCGATTCATGGGAGTACCCTACTGATTTCGTGGTTCTCCAACCAAAGGAAAAGTTCACTTGGTATCCTCTCATCCTAGAAAAACCTTGGTTGGCTACTGCAGATGCCTACATTAGTTGTCGAGCTGGGAACATGACAATCAAGAATGGGCATATGTCCAAGCAGCTAGTCATATATCCTCGTGCCCAACTTTTGTTAGAACACGATTTACCTCTCTAGTTGGAAGAGGAATATGAGGATGAAGTCTATTCAGCACCACTGTGTGCAGTAGAAGCCATCATGGGGAGCCCATAAACCAAGAATGATCTTATTGAAGAGTTTATTCAGAATCCACCCCCCAGTGTGTTGCCATTAGAAGAGTTGGTGGAAGAAACCCAAGCCAACCCTTTAGTTGATCTCTGTGTGGCTGATCCAACCTCTCTCTGAGTTAAGAATGTAGAATGTGGCCCAGAAAGAACCTTGAAGATCAAATCATTCCTATCCACCTCTCAGGAGAAAGAACTATGTAGCTTATTGAGAAACCACTCAGATGCTTTTGCTTGGAGCTATAAGGAGATGGAGTACACCCTTCAGTCTGTACTCATCACATCTACATTAAGGAATATTGAAAACCAGTCAGGCAGCCTCAAAGGAGGATGAATCCATCCCTTAAGGACATTGTCAAAGAAGAATTGCAAAAGTTACTGGATGCAGGATTCATCTACCCCATCTTTGACAGTGAATGGGTCTCTCCTTTGGTGCTAGTGCCAAAGAAAAATCGGAAGTGGAGAATCTGTGTTGATTATCGGAAACTAAACAAGGCCACCAAGAAGGACCATTCCCTTTGCCTTTCATACAGCAAGTGTTAGATGGCCCGGCAGGGAATGATTTCTTCTCCTTCCTAAATGGGTTTAGCGGGTACAACCAGATCCAAATCAGCCCAGAAGAACAAGATAAGACCACTTTCACTTGTCCTTGGGGTACCTTTTCATACTGGGTCCTTCCTTTTGGGTAGTGCAATGCTCCCACCACTTTCCAGAGAGCAGTACTGAGTACATTTGCTAAACTGGTTCATGATTCAGTGGAAATATATATGGATGACTTTACCCCTTGTGGTTCTAACTTCCAGGAAGCTTTGACTAACCTGGGAAAAGTTTAGACAAATGCATTGAAATGAACCTATCCCTCAGTCCTGAAAATAGGAATTCCTGATGACTGAAGGGACCGTGCTAGGTCATACAATGTCTCAACAAGGATTACAGGTGGATCCCAACAATTCATCATCCAAAGGGTCCCACCTCCTCAAAAGGTAAGAGATGTTCGAAATTCCCTAGGCTTAGCAAGGTATTATAAAAGATTCATCAAGGATTTCAGTAAGCTAGCCTCTCCATTGTTTGGCCTTTTAGGGAAAGATATTAAGTTCACATGGGCTGACAACTGTCAAAAGGCTCTGGATACCTTGAAAAGTAAACTAGTGACTGCCCCAATTTTGAGAGGTCCAAACTGGGCCCTATCTTTCCACATTCATACAAATGCCTCGAACAAAGTGATAAGAGCAGACTTAGGGAAAATGGATGAGAAGCTACCTTATGCCATATATTTTGTAAGTAAAAACTTGTCCAAGGCAGAATTAAACTACACTGTAACTGAAAAGGAACTCCTAGCTATAGTCCATTCCCTAAATAAGTTCATTCACTATATCACCGGCTATCAAACATTCATACACACTGATCATGCTGCAATTATACTAGATCTACCTACAGGTGAAGAAGGAATGGTGGATGATCAAATGCTGGATGAACACCTATTTGCTATCTCAGTACTCTCTCCATGGTTTGCTGATATAGAAAATTACTTGGTTTCAGCACAGTTTCTGCCACACCTGTCCTCAAATGAGAAGAGAAAGATCATGAAGAAAAGCACCCCATTCACTTGGATTGGGGGCAACCTTTTCAAAATTGGCCCAGATCAGATTTTGAGGTGATGTGTCAGGGAGGAGGAAGTTTTTGACATACTCCTAACCTGTCATGATGGACCCTGTGGGGGCCATTTTGCAGCAAAGAGGACTGCCTTCAAAATATTGCAAGCAGGTTACTATTGGCCCACTCTTCATCAAGATGTCAAGAGATATATCATCCAATGTGATTGATGTCAAAGGATGGGGAAACCTACTCCAAGGAATAAGATGCCTCTACAACCTCAAGTGACTTTCGAGCCATTTGAGAAGTGGGGCATGGACTTTGTGGGTCCTATCAACCCTCCTTCAAAATAGAAATCTTACATTATTGTGTGGACTGATTACCTGACAAAATGGGCAGAAACAAAGGCGATCAAGGAAACAACAAAAGAAAAAGTAGTTGAGTTTCTGAGAGAGAATATATTCTACAAGTTTGGCTATCCAAGAGAATTAGTCACAAATCAAGGGAGACAGTTTACCTCCAATCTGATTGAAGACCTGCTCACACATCATAAAATTAAGCACAAAACTTCCACCCCTTATCATTTGCAAGAAAATGGACAGGTGGAAGTCGTTAATAGAGCTTTGGAGGGATTTTGACCGAGGTAGTGAGCAGCAGCAGAAAAGATTGGGCAGATTGATTAGTTGAGGCCACCTGGACCTATAACACCATCTAAAAACCGCCACAGGGTTCACATCCTATGATCTGGTCTATGGGAAGAAGGCCTTGCTGTCAATAGAATTTGAATATAGCACATTAAGGATGGTAGCTTAGCTAGACCTAGATCTCAGCCACACATAGAAGGAAAGGTTACTTCAGCTAAATGGATTGGATGAACAAATATTTTAGGCCCTTCTCCAGTCAGAGGTAGTCCAACTTCAAAGGAAATTATGGCATGACAGACACCTTAAAGAAAAACAATTCCAGGAAGGAGATTGGGCACTATTGTATGATTCAAGGTATAAAGATTTCAAGGGAAAACTGAGGACAAGACAGTTGTGACCATACATAGTAGAAAAGTGCAATGACAATGGTTCAATCCTGATCTAAACCATCAATAAAAAAGCCATCCCCATGCTCATCAATGGGCATTGGTTGAATATCTACAAGAAGCCCTTCTCCAAGCAAGAATTCATTGAGAATCTGAGTAAAGCAGTGTTGGTAATGGAGTGCGTCTCTACCTCCACTCGACCCACACCCTAAAAAAAAAAAGACAAAAAAAGGAAAAATAGAAAAAAGAATAAAATATCCCTGGGTGAAAACCTCTAGGAGGTGCCCAAGGTAGGCAGTGAGGGTGAAAACCTCTTGTAGGTGCCCCAACTGTCTCATAAAAAAAAAAGAGAAAAAAAACTAAAAAACTAACTTCTTTATTGCAGGAGGGTCACAAAAGAAAAAAGGATATGGCCACGCTAAATACACCCCTGATAGATCATTTCTTCATCGCCATTCTCTTTTCCCAGACCCTGGTCTCATTTGTTCTAGAAATTATGCATCCTACAGGAAGCTCTGTGCATTCTATAGGAGGCTCCTGTAGAAACTAAAGAGAGCTCGAAATCAAGTCCAAAAAAGAATCAGAGGGCTAGAAATTTGTCCAGGGGACCTGTGGACCTCTCTGCCACCATTATCCCCCCAACTCACCATTCCATACTTGCACCACTACATTTCCAATCACTTCTTTCTTCCCTGCACAGAAAACACATAAATTTTGTTTTTTTTTGTTTTTTTTGTTTTAAATGATGAAGAATAAAATAGCAGCATCATTAACCTAGTTCATACCAGCTACTTTCCTTTTCCTTCAAAACCTTCCTTAGTTATCTCTTTTGTCCCTACTCAAACCTCAACTAAAAATTTTAGAGGGAGAAGCAGTTACAGGAAATCTTGTAGGATTCCTGTAACAGTTGATCCCCTTAAAAAAACAAGCTCCAGAAGTAGGGTCATTGTAACCACAAGTGTATACAACGCACAAGGAGTTGTTCCTGATTAATAATATCACCAGCATGAGGTATCTAGGTCACCAGTTTAGAAGCCTCGAGCACCAATAGCAGCAACAATCCATGAACAGAGTGCCAAAGTCTGAGCATGCAAAGCATGGTAGTGACAAACAGGTAAGTGGCTAAACTCATTCCTCTGTTGCATGAATATGATTTAGAAACTACATGAACCATTGAGATGGTCATGATTAAATGAAATTAGTGGCCATCTAACTTCCACCCTCGTCCAGTCAAACAAGCCTCGTCCAATTCAAACAATGCTCAGTGGGTGCAATCAACACTTGCATTCAGTCAACTCGAGAAGAAAAACTCAAAACAGGTAGTGGTGGCGGCATATAATGGGAATGATGGAAGTGATTGTAGGAAAGCGGCATGAAGTATCATAATGGCACTGCAGTAGGGACCAACGGTCCAGATGAAGATAACGTACCCTTCCTGCCACCTCACCTCGTCATCGTAGAACATGCCATAAGCTTAAGTATCCTGAAATCAAAGCCTCCACCACCTTTGTTTTCATTTGCATCGATGAGCTCTCAGCTACAACAACTCACCTACCACCTTTAGAACTTCAAAACAGTCACTCTATGCTAGTTTCGAAACTCTTCTGCTTATTGGGCTCTACAGGAGCATTATCGCACTCTACAGGAGCAGAAACACAGTATACGGGAGCCTTTCTATAGGAAGGCCACTAAGCAGCTCTGTAGAGGGAAAATTAAGATTTTATGCCAAGTTAGAGCTCAAAAAAGGTAGGCTCAGAAAACCCACTCTGCATGTTATATATCTACAAAAGGTGGTGGGATTTGAAGCAAGGTATTGAGTTGAAAACAAGGGAAAAGTGAGAACAGAAGTCTGCCTGTGTTTTCTTTTGAAAAATATATAGTCTTTCTATTTTACTCTTTGCACTGAAATTTGGTCTCTTTCTCCTCTATGGTATTCTCCTGTGTGGAGAAGTGATGCAACCGTAGAAAATTGAGCTTGTAAAACAGTGAATTTTCATTAGGTGGTCTGCTTACTTTGTGAAAAAGGAAAAACATTGTCTGGTATACTCTCTGTGTATTAAAAAACAAATGATTTCCTCAAACAGCCCGAGAAGTAAATTAAGGTTGAAAACGGAGTTTGAAAGGCTGGAAAATTACAATTTGTTTTTGTTAAAAAGAAGAAACACAAAACCTCTCTCTGGTTCCAGAAGAAACCTCAGTTGTTCCTCTGTTTTTGGGTTTGAGAATTTGTTGCCTTTGTCCTCACTTGAGAATTTCCAGCAGTCACCAAATATCATGACATCGGGTTTTATGAAAAAGGAGCCTCTAAATTCCACCAAATTGCATGAACACCCAGAAGTGGTAGCACTCTTTACCAGGGAAAATTGGATGCCTTTCTTTGAGAAATTTCATGGGTATGATGAGGAAATTACAGAGGAATTTTTATTGTCTTTAAGAACCCATTCAAAAACTCATGCTACAGTCAGTTTTAGGGGTCTAACCATAGAACTTACACCAGAGTTCATCAGCAGAATTAAAAATCTTCCACTTGGGCTCCCCTGGAGCAAAGAAGAAAAACCACTAGGATAGATTGCTAAAAAGACCTTTTTCCAGCCCGATGAACATCCTGTTGAGGATAAGAATGGGATCAGAAGGACAAGTATACCTTATCCATGGGGTGAGGTTAGCTATCAGATAATGAAGTATATCTCCTATGAAGGAAGATACAACATCGTTTATGGTTATCATTTCAAACTGTTACATGAACTAAGATACGGAATGGACCTGCTTGCATCTAGAAAACTAAGTCTTCCATATTTTCTCCTCCAATCCTTGATAGAATGTAGCACCAAATTGAATGCAAGGATTCCAGACCATCTGGCTCACCATGGGCTCATTAAATTGCTGGTAGAGGATGCCCTCCACACATACACAATCCCTATAGCCTGGGAAATTTTCAAGAACATGACTAAAGAAGATGACATAAAAACTCTCACTGATGACCTTAGTCCATCTGGCAGTGAAGAGGAGGAGTAGAAAGAGGAACTTCGGAAGGAAATCCATGAAGAAGCATAGAATATTCAATTAGAAGAAGAAAAAGGAAGAAAAACAGAGAGGAGAGGAGAAACATGACACAACCACAATTGAACCTAAAGCAGAGAAGAAAACAACATCAACAACAAAGAAAAGGAAGAGGACAACAACTGAAAAGAAGAAGCCCAAGACAGCTCAAAAAAAGACTCCCATAGGAAAGGCATAAACTCAACATGTAGAGGAGAAAACAACACTAGAGATAGTAGAAACAAAACCAGAGACAACAGACATAGGCAAAACAACAGATGAAGAAGAAGAAAAATAGCAAGAAGAAGTGTCTCCTGAGACACTAGTAAGAGAAGCAGTAGTTCTTCTTGCTAAACTTAATACTCTAGCCAAGCAAAAGGGGAAAAGACTATGTACTTCAAAGCTTGAAAGAGCACCAAAATCAAGATGGGAAAGCCTCAACTACCTTCAAAGGAACCCATCATCATTGAGGATGCACCTACTGTAATAAATGAGGAATCTACCTCCAAAATATCCATCACTTACGAGAGAGGGAGTCCTAAGACCTCTACCTAGAAAGAAAGGATCAAATTAATGGACTCTAAAGCAGTCCTACAGGAGGTGCAGACCTCTCTACAGGAGAAATTAGCAAAGCTCAAAGAAACTGAAAAACTTGAAAAGAAGGCAGAAGAACAGACCCGGGAGGAGGATAAGGCAAAAGAGATACCAGAGCCTAGACCTCAGCCTAACTTAGGCTCCTACTACAACCTTCTTGAAGGTGGGAAGATTATCGCACAAAAATTTGCAGTGCCTCTTTTCTTCGAACTGGAAAAGGAAAGAGTCAGGAACCATACATGGATGCAGATTGCAAAATCAAAAGCGGTGGAAGACATTGGGCACATCGAAAACAAGTTGAGATAGAGGGGCAAAGAATCGATCATGGTCAGACATATAGAAAGCATCAAAATAGCTCAATTGCAGGAAGAAAATGAAATGTTGAAAAAGCAGCTACAAGAAAGGGAACCTCGAGGAAATGAGTTTTCAATCTTAAATAGATAGCAACAAGAAGAGGAACCCCAGACAGATGGTGAGACTTTGATGAAACAGCAATAGGAAAAAGAATCCTAAGTAGAAAATGAAGTATTGATTTTGAAAAGGCAGCTACAGGAAAAAGAAGCCCAGTTAGCCTGCATGGCCAGCTGGGCAATGGAGGCATTACAGTGCAGGCAACCAGCCAAATCATATGCATTGTACCTCAAAGATTAGTGGCTCCAATTTCAGATTAAAACATTGGGCTAGAGGGGCACAATACCTTTTTAGAATTATGGCCAATTTATGCATTTATATGATCACAGTTCATCTGAGGATAAAGCAAAGCTAGCAGAATTTTACGTGCACAACATGGAACTTACTGACATGAATTTATGGGATCCAAATGCTATATTGGGAGACTTGCAGCTAGTGGCTATGGCATCTTGGATGAGCCATGAAGAGAAGAGGGTAGTGGAAATCTAAAAAATGATAGAAAAA